>DWQQ01000760.1:0-10451 GCA_018244775.1 Oxynetra roscius flavomaculata
GAGGTGCGCGATAGGATTTTAACCCAGAACTCCCAGTGTGAGAGCTGATTTCTTAACCACTAGGCTATCACTGCTTTTTCGCCACGACTTAGAGCTCATAGATTTCAGCGTCCAACTCCGGAAGTATTGAGTTAAAATCTTGGCGCGGTACTTCTTTCTTTACAAAATTATATAAGTGTATAAGAGTAACTACAGTAACGAGAGTACTGTAACGATGAAGAAAAATATAGAAAGAGATCTAAGATTGATAAAACAATTACTATGTATGTTTAGATGTATGTAAATCAGATCTGCAGTAGTTAAAATTTAATGGTATTACCAATTACTTGATTAACAAGAGCGATAGACGTTCCAGTGACTCACTAAGCAATTTTATTTTATTGTTATATCATTTTATTTTATGCAATGCAATGAAAATACTTTGATATTTTGCAGTTGGTTACTGACATTTTCTAGATTCGATGTAACAATTTTATTCCATCAACGTTTTTAACAAAAAAAACCGTTGGATGTGAAAAAGTCAAAAAAGTTTATACTCTATATGTCACATGTTTTTTCAAACAAAATAGATTTCAGTCGGAGCTGGACTGCGGCAAATATGTCTGCAATAGCGCTCGCGTACTCTGAAATATTACTTGACACTTTATTCGCAACAAAATCGCACTGCAAGCTTAACCCGGCGTAATATAATTTATTCAGTCAATGCCTATCGACCTCGTTTTAAACATCCTAAAATGCGTGTTGATTCTCATATTTTATTACGTAAACATTTCTTATATTTTTCATTACGGATAATGCTAACTGGTTAATTTATTATACCCCTAGTACTCGTAGGTAGGTATATTTGCAAAACCTTCATTATTATTGATGAATTTAACATGAAATCACGTTTAAATAAGTATGCTCTAAGCAAAGAGCAAGCATTGCAGAAATACACTCTACGTAAATATTTTCTCTATTTTTCGAATGCGATTACGCGAAGGTACTAGTAATGATTAGCTCTATCTTAATTTTTTATGCGTGTATGCATGAAGAGACTGATTAATGTAGACGAAGCACGTCAGGGTTGTAAGGATAAAGATTTGGCACTCGGTGCCCTCTGCCTACCCCGTTAGAGACCTGGTGTGATAGTATATTGTTGCTGTTCTTTTTGTTATCTTAATTTTGGTTTTTTCTTGCCTAAAAAATCATACGTAGTTCCTTGTTAAAAGCTAAAAATATCAAGAATAGGTACATTCAAGATATGCGTTTTAAAACTCGCAAGTACAAAGTAAATATAGGCACATAAAGTATGTTTCGATTCCGAATATTTTAAGGCTGAAAGGTGCCCCTAAAAGACAAACAAACGTTTAAAGAATTGTAAAAGCTTTGACGATTGCTGGAGGAGTGCCAACGTAATGCAGTTTTTAAAATGAGTTCTCATTCGCTTTGTTGGGAAACAGTAGAGGATTGCTCGATTTAATAAGGAAGGTCATCTCTAGGCACATTTCTTTATTGAGCACAGTATTTTTTGTAAAGAATTCGCCAAAAACATAATATTGACGGATGTATGTACGTATATTTATATTCTTCATTAAAAGCAAAGTAAAATAAAAAGCACGTCTCGTTTTTATTTGCTGTACAAAATATACTTTATTTTTAATGATAATTAGCTTTGTACTAAAGAGTTTTAAAACGGATATCTTAAATGTACTCTTGATATTTTTATCATATAACAGAATTGTGAACAATTTATATTAGGGAAAAACACAAATTTTGGTATTACGAGTATAATTAAGGTAGAGTCTTAACCATGCGTGTTGAAGGTATCATAATAAAGATTTATTTAATTTGCAAGGTGTCTCTCACGTGTGCCTGACGGGGCGATGCGGATAGTCTGGACTGTAACCTTTTCAACCTTTTAGAGGTATAACAAACGGGCGAACGCCCTCTGAATCGCATAATAAACCAGCAAAGATCTAATTTATACCGATAACGAAATTAGTTTTTTATAGCCTCTGTTTTTGTTCATATCACCTGTATTAAAAACGGAAAAAATGTAAAGTGATAAATTATTGTTAAAATGTCTTCTTTTAAAAACGTAATGAATAAATTTTTATCTACTCTTAATTAGATCTGGTGTATGTAATTTTGTAATATTAATGTAGTTTCTTGTGGCACTAAATATTGTATACGAACATCCTGTGACATTAATTCAACAAAAATTGACTGGGATATTAATCTGAATTACACTGAGAAAACATTGGCTCGAGCATTTATCTACAAACAGGATCATGTTAATACAAAAGTTATAATATATTTTACAATATTACTCATAAAAACAATAAGGTATTTCCTTTTTTTATATTTCTTAACGTAATTTGATAGGAGCTTTTTAGTTGTAATATTTTGGTTCATCGTTAGTGATAGACAAAACGCATACAGCTTTCCCTCCCACCTTATTACCCTTAAGGTTCACAAAACATCTGAGACAGATCTTATGATTTAAAAATTTGACAAGGAACAATGTATGCTGAAAAAATTAATAAAGCAAATGTGACACCATTTATAAATTTAAATTCGATGCGAATAATGAAAAATAATTTAATTAAAGCAACACTAGCATTTAAAATGTTATCATTAAAATATTTGATATACGGTATACGTCTAACTTGTCTTTAATGTCATATTCAATTTATCTATTATGTTATGTAAGTGTACCTTACATGAATTCATTATTAAAAATGCGATTTGAAGTGCATATTTATGTTTATGTACATTTTATTTTCGTACATTTGCCTAAAAAATGAAGCTAAGATGATTCTAACCGCTGAACGAAACGTTTGAGTAGTTAGTCTAGGTGGCCAATAGATGGCGTAACGAACGTAAGAAACTGTTTTACCATTAGCGTTGCACCAATGAAATCGTGAAAAGTGTACTACTTTCATGACGTCATTATTTCCACGTTGGAAGTTGTACTGAAATGTCATGTTGTGTAGATCATATTTATTTTGTAAACGAAAGCTTTTATAATGTTATAACTATATTATTATAAACGCGGTGGATAAAAAGTGAAAATAAAACAATAATAACACATGAACGTTTTAAACAGTGATTTATGATGACGACAAACTTTTACATTTGGAAAAACCCAATTCACAATGACTCTCGTAAACGAAGACATGAATAATATCCTAGAATATCTAACCAGAAACGAGCAGGATCTAGATACTGTAAACTCTAAGTTTATAAAAATGGATAACTTTCAACAAGAGAGCATAACGGTTGGTATCTTTCTATACATTTACAAGGATGTCATTATCGAGATGATAACGTATCAACCGACTAAAATGGTTGGCACAATAGAAATCACACCAAAATAATGTATCGTTCCAATATTGCGAAGTAAGTGAGCGATATACCTATGAGACGCCCAGTGATGCAATGAGTTCATGAATTTCGTGACGAGACGAGCGTAGCTCGTTCTACGACTTTCGTGGGCTTACGCTTCCACTTTTACCGTTACACGTTCATTTCGATTTCGGAACGGACGTGGCTTGCCGCTAGTAACAGTTTAATAGAAATTCTATTTATCCTTGACCAATAGCTGTAATAATTAAATTCTTCGCACCACCGCGCTATCCGTGTTACACTCCTCTACACATTCCGGTAAAGACCAGTAACGTGTTATCATTTCGCGACAGCGCAAGCCGGGCGCCAGACGTAAACAATCGCGGTGTAGTGCCAGCTAGGCACCATGCGGTCGCTGCCTCCACCATATGCCAGCTGAATTAAAATTCGTTTGTGCATAATTTCTGAATTTTCGCATAACACGACAGGAGGAACATTTTAGTGTGTTGTGAACTGCATTCTTGTGTGTAATAATTTGAGAGTGTGAGAAATACGGAATTAAGTTGTGATTTATTTGGTACAGTTCTGATATGTTGATGTTGTAATATCCATGCCACACAAGAATTTATAAAAATGGATAAGAAGCTAGATCTCTTGTCATTATTCGAGGTATGCTTAATATTTTATTCTAATAATCAATACTTTTATATAATATTTAATCATAACAATATGCATTCAATATTTTTATAATAATCACATTAACTTTACGCTATACTCGTTATAAAATGTTATTTGTTTTCAATAAATAGTAAGATTCTGGACAAATTATATGCATTTTTATTTTAACTTGTATACATTGTCATAGTTTTAGGATATTTCCTCTCCAAAATGGGGAATTCCTTTCATAAAATATTGTCCTGAAATTTTCTCATAAAATTTTAGGTTCAGATTTTCCATTTCAATACAATATCATATTATATTGTGTTATAGCATAGCTTATATAATTCAATTGCTTAAGAAATCAAAAAAATATATAATTTGATTTTTTAAATAATGTTATGTAAATGTTTTACATGAAAAGTAGTCTTGATATATATTGTCTTTATTACATATGCGGTGCCTTTCTCTTTATAAAGTAAAAGTCTAGAAATGAAAGTAACTGTAAATGCAAAGTAAAAGGTGAATCGCTGAAAACAACTGCTAAATACAGCAAACAGTGTTTACACTCAATTGCTACATTTAATATGACATTAATTAATGTGAATTTTAATCTTTAAATGATTTAAAATAAATTGTTGACTGAGACTTGATATTATTTTATTTTATTGTCATCAACTGCTTTTTTTTATTCTTGAGTCATCATGTTTCCAAAAAATAAAAATAAAAGAGAATCCTTATTATGGAGGTGCCTCTGTGTGTTGTTGTTGCCTTATTTACCTTTAAAAATACTGAGACCTATTAGCGCACTTAAGCCACTATACTCGTGTGTAATAAATAATATATGCATAATTAGTAAGAGTAATTAATAAGAAACAAAAGCAAAATTAGTAAATGATTTCACTATAATTTGTTGTTATGTTGATTTCATTTGCTATGCATCTGATTGTTTTGTATTAAGATTTTATGACATATTAACTAATAGCTTTTTAAATTGATTTTGTCCGTATATATTTATTTATACGAGTATATGTATATTGATTAAACTCAAATATTTATGTTGTTTACAATGGATGTCCTCATAGACTACGTAGAGTTGAGGCCATGTCTTTACGAAATATTAATGAGACAGTGAAGGAAATTATAGTAAATAATTGTAATTTATAATGATCTTTAAGGCATGTGGAATCTCTGAACTTATACTTGGGCGGTGGGGCGGATTGTGTCCCGTAATCCTTCTCATTAGGATAGAAAGCCCTTGTCCAGTAGTCACACAACAAAAGGGTTCGCGACAATGATAAAGGTCATAGATTGCTACACTGACCGAACGCAGATTGGTAGATTTCACACACCTTAGAGTACATCATGATACTATTTTGTGTGTATGTTTCTTCACATTGTCCTCTGAAACGGTTGTAACTTTGTGTTGTTTAAATCATATCTCGTCTAGTAATTTTCCAGTATATAAACAAACAAATGTTTTTACAATCAGATAAACCCGTAAAATTATCTATTGTTGATGCTCAACAGTTCATAATGTTTTTTCAAATAAAGTAAGCTTCATGATTAAAAAGAGACAGTTATATTATGTATGAATAATTCACATATATTTAAACAAAAAAAATATTCAATCAAATATATGAATTTAGTTTCTTAACACTTTATTTTATTAGCACATTGCAATATAGTTGCATACTTAGTGACTGTTATTTAAGTTTGTTGAGTACTTTGTTCTAACAATAATAAGGACAAAATAACATACTAATATTATTTTCACAGACGGACAGCTGGCAGGGTTCCGATGACTTCTTGGAAAATATATTTTCCTTGGAGCAGGGGTCATTGAACTTTTTGGATGAATCCATCCCCGACTTCAATCTGTGTCCTGACAATGTGTCACAGAACTCCCAACCAGAAGGACTCAGCAGTTCGTCATCAGACAGTGGCTTATCCAGTGACCAGGCAGAATTGTAAGTCTCTGATGTTTTTTTAAGGTTACATAACATTACAAATAATTTAAAAATAATAGAACAATGCAAAAAAAATGTGTAATTCAAATATACTTGTATCGAAGTGGGTGTTTTTTTCATGTCAAGGGAGTTGCAAACGGGCATGTAGCAGTCACAAGTGACAGTTGCTGCCCATAGATGTCTGCAACTGACCTTGGACCGAACAGTGTTATTAGGTGTTAATAAGAATATTAGTAGATTATTATAAATAGTTGACAAGAAAGGAAAGGAAAAAATACTCCTTGTATTTATCCCATTCTTGGCTGGTCACGGAGGTTTATATATTCTTGAGGATTGAGGCGGTCACTTCTATTGTACATATGAACCGGCAATGATTCCATGCTAACTGATAGCAAATAGTTAAAACAAATACAGAAATAAATGTGGTCATGGTACTTCCCGAACAAACTGTGTACATGTTTCACCACCTACTCTAGGGTATATAACAGAAAAAAAAGCCATCATACAATGAAGAAATATCTACAAAAGGAAAATAGGAAGTTGTAATATTATTTCTCCTTGGATTATACTAAATTGCAGTTAAATACATATCCTATAGGTTGAATCACTGGCCAGTGTGTTTAAAAAAATACACTTCTATGATGCCATTTATATAAACCAAATGAAATATCTGTTGGAAACTATATTATAATAAGTAGTAATGTTGCTTCCCATATCAAATCTATATCTTAAAACTATTGGATTCGTACAGAAATAAAAAGCAACCAAATAAATAATAAGAAATTGTTATGCTTCCTGTAACCTATTTTTCGGCGATAAATCATAGTCACATTTAATTTTCGATCTGAAGTTGTTGTTATGTTGGCCCATCTGATATAACAGTTATGACAAAGTTATGAGTCATAGCAGTGGATTTGATGTGAAATGCATACAAATGCTGACCTTAGACACTTTAGTCAAGTGAATTGTTCAATTTGTTCCAATTTCTTACTGGTTTATAATTTTTGTTTACGATTACAATCTAAATATTATGTGCTGTGTGTGACATAGAAGAGTTAAAGTAATATACTTTTGCAAAATTGACATAAAAGTATTTTTCAAAGACACGGCACAACATTTCATTATTTTATTGCGAGCTGTGTCCAAGCGCCTGTATCTCGTTTATTATGTCGGTATATTAATTATCTGACATATTTTTACATCCTTTTTGCAAGTTTTAAAATTGTACTTGTAATATAATTTAAGCATTCCATTGAGCTTGATAGTTGCGCCATTACATAATTATGTACAATACATAATCATATCAATTTTTATTACTTTATTAAATGTTATATGACAATTTATGTTTATTTTTATTTGCTTTCTGCCTACCCCGGTCGGGACGTGGCGTGATGTTGTTGTTTATTATTTCTTTCATTATTTTTTTATTAAGCAGCTTTTGTTTTTGGATAAAAATTTTAAAGAACGCTAGAAATGTTAGGAATTTTAAATATAAGTTACGATATTGCCTTTAATTGCACAATTTTGTTTTATTTTGCAAATATAACGAAAAAAAAAATATTGCAGCGTTTTTACTCTAAGATACTAGAAATGGAGAAAAATCAAATAGATAGTAGCACTTCGTGGTACTGGCCTTTGTGCAGCGGTCTTTGTTACATTACATGCAGAAATTGTACGCGGAAGCGTTTCTCTTATATTTACGTTCAATGGTCCCAAGTATTGACCGTTTCGCAGTGATTTTCATGCTCCTTTCTCGGACGGCATATTAAATTATCGCGTCTAGTTTTTGTTGTCTAGCAAAATGTCAAAAACCTTAGCCTCTCACGTTATGGACAGATAAGTTGAACAGCAATCGATACATTAAGAAAAATATGCTTTAGTCTTCCAGTTGACACCCAACAATGTTACAAAGATTATGTTAATAATCGATTTTAGTGAGATTTTTGTTTGAAATGCTTATGTTGTTTGTTTCTTACATAATATAATAATAGGTTTCGGCATCAAGTGTCTATGACTCACCAATGGGTTCACACGTCAGAACCGTACACGCTTTCGGTTCCGATGTGGATAGCGCCACGTGTTTCTTTACGCTTTTTCCTTATTGTGAGAACTTTTAATAATGACGCAAGTCGATATCATATTTGTCTATAGGAATTTTATTTAGACTTTTGTTAAGCAATTCGAAGGATTTATTTGTCATTGTATCACGATCATTATGTCGATTTTGTAATCACAAATTTACAGTTAAAAATATGTTTGATGATTATTTTGTTACAAAGATGTGTATATCGGATAGTCGGCAGGGGGGTCACAGGATCAATGCGTTATCGATGTTATGTTGACTGCTTTATTATATCAATATTAGTAGTTCGATTTGTGTGCCCTTATTTCACCTTGGTGCATAATCTTTTTTACATTATTTTTTCAAGATACGGTGATTTTTATTAAGCTTATCGTAGAACCTCCCACCCTGTATAAGAACCTTTTAAACGCCCTTCGTTTCGGTATTAAACGACGTTTTCATTTTTATATAACTTTCATAATAAAAATCAAGCTATTCGTTTGTAGAATATGTTTGGTTTCTAAATTGCTTATTTTTTCATCTAAAACAATAGATATTTAAATATATTAGTTTGAATGGTTCTCGTTACATTCTCTTGTCGAAAAGAAATAATTTAAAAATTACATTCTGCTCAATGCTTGCAATATGTTTTTGATACGTACACACGTTTTTAATAGTAGGCGCTTGTAAAATTACATTAAATTACTGGCGTGCATTATAATTCTTTATGGTAACTTGAATACATCCACGGAGCAGGCTGAAGGCTGCGAGGGAAGGTCGTCTGCTCGAGTGCAATAAATGCACGGCGTGAAACACAATTGGATACAGTTTACTGAAAAACAACGATTGGACGTATCGATTTTGAAAACAATAAGTGAAATATTTTAATGAAATAATGGTATCTGTTATGGAATTCGGGCATTGGGGATCTCGAGGAACGATTTGTTTGTCTGTGGGTCATAAAGGACCAAGGGCCGTCTGTGTATATGTAATATATTTTAAACACATTCTGTATATGTATGTGTATATGTAATATATTTTAAACACATTAATGTACTTAATTTGCGATTCCCTGACAACGCCCATATATACCACACTGTTGTCCTCGTAAACAGGTGTGACCGGTACAATACATTTGAGCGTTTATTTTATAAGTGCACTGAACGATCATATTCATAAGTGTCACGATGTCCATTTACTCTGCGATTTAACAATATGATGCCCGATTGAATGAAATATTCGAATATTATGTTTCACTTTAGTTTAGTCGACTTGTTTCTAGAGACGCCGGTGTAGCTTACATTACCTCCTTAGAACGAGTTGGACCGGTTAGTGATTGGGTAATAGTTATAAAACACAAGTTTAAGGGGATTTTTACGCGGTGTGTGTGAATGTTCCCTGTTATTTTTTGTAGATTGTATTATGGTTCGATCATGCTCATATGTGGTAGAATGAAATGTGTTAATTGTGAATTCGTTGAAATTGATTTTTGACACGTATGCTAACTAGTTTAAAGAAAGTGATATTAAAAAAATTGGAAAACTCATTATTTTGTGTCCGGAAAGGATATTGTGTCTTTTTTAGTCTTGAGTATTAATTGTAGCTACGGAGCATAAGTATATGTCAGTATTAATATAAAGACTATGTATTGTCCATTAGAGATATAACATTAATCCTTAATACAGTGTTAGTGCTATTTTGCAGTATTGAATGTCAGCGGATAAAATTTGACGTCACAGCATAAAATTTGGGGGCCCACTAACCATTCAGTATATACAATGTTAACATTTCATTATGAATTGTATACTATCTGCGCATATTGATTTCGATTTTCCATTTCAATAAAAAATATTCGATTCGTAATTCGAAAAAAATATTCGACAAATTTAATGTTGTAATCTTCTAGTGTAATTGTTTTGAAATGAGTGTAACATTAGTAGCGAGATCGTTTTTATTACATATGTATGTAATACGTTTATCTGAAAAGATATGCCCCGATAAAAACTTTCGGCCAAACAACGCCAACGCCAGATAAAAGCAAACGCGACAATGGCACGTTTGAAGACTACGTATGTATCAGTGTTATAAGCGTTTTTGTGAAGGTAATAAGCATTGTTACTGTAATAATATTAATCGATTTATGAATTTGCGTAATTGATGCATAACGCGTAATCGACGAATTCTGTAAAATTTAATATCGATGGTTTAAAATATATATAAGTATTTTTACTCAAATAAATCTATCTGGCTTCGAATGTACAAATAATAAGATATTTTATGAATATAAGTATAAGTAATTATAAGGGTAATATTTTATTAATTCCAAGAAATTCCTCATTAACAACAATTTTTTAATACGCATATTTTATTTATTATATTGTTTCAATTGTAGCGACTTCGAACAAGAGCTGTCGCCTTTCCTCATACAAAAT
>DWQQ01000761.1:0-10449 GCA_018244775.1 Oxynetra roscius flavomaculata
TCGACTTGAAAAAACAAACCATACTCAAGTCAAGCCCGCGTAATTATTTTTTCGTGTAAGCTGGAGTAACAGACACACGATCATAACTTACGAATATAATTAACGTATCTGAGTATACATACATAACCTAAAAACGATAAACGTTTATTGTGCCACAATTTTCGCTCGATCCGATCAATGCAAACAAACTGTTTTTACCGTTACCACAAGGTCGCGTTTCCGTTAACGCACGCGCCCACTTTCGTATTAGGTACAAGGGTAGTGGTTCTGATGGTATGGTGTATTATTGTAGTGAATACTCACGGATCCGGGTAGCATTCATCGAACAGCACGAGTTCCGTCTGATTGCAGCTCCGTAGGACGTAGTCACGCGCTGCGTCTATGCGGTTCGACGTATCATGGAACTTGTCTAGGACAGTGACCTCGTGCTCGGAGTCGCCAATCGACAGTTTTGATAACTCGACAATCGTATCATCACAGTCCCCGTTCAAAAATTCTGCAAAAACGAACGAGCGCGTCAGCGTCGTGCCGTGACACACAAGGAAGTTGGGACGAACGGTGGCGGTGACGACAGCGAGCGGGCGAACTTTCGCCTCGCGTGAGTAAGCGCTGTTACGTATGCGAGAAACCACGACATCAAATAACAATAGCACCAAACGACCGCTACAACGATCAAAACTAACCTGTGTATTGCAGCGAAAGATGCATGCACTTGGCTTTAGACACTTTTTGTCGAACAAAGACGCAGAACCAAGCTATTATCCCGTTAAGGATAATAAATGGCAGTCAAAAATGTCACAATAAAACACAACTTTCACAAGTTCTTATAATGTTACTACTATTGAACACAATAGTAGCACTTGTTACACAAAACTTAAATAGCACGCAATAAGTTTATAATAACAAAAAAAATAAAAATTATGGACAATAGCCAACAACAGCGTCTTCTTCCGCGAATGAAGAATGTCATTCACAGATAATACCTTTTAAAAAACGTAAACGCTGGTGGAGGGGATACGGTAGGGTTACTAGCACAATATTCTAAATTACTACCATCGTATATATTTTTATACAATCAATCGACATGGTGTTACCTTATTAAGTATATATAAATATATATTTGTACGTTATTCGCCTCAAATAATTAATAATTTCATCCTTAATTGTTTTAATATAATATTTATTTACCTTGTAAATCGTCGAAAAGACCCGAAGTGCATGAACTGAAGCTGGATGCATTGGGATCCTAAAAATATTTTTAATTAATAATAATTCTAATATACGATTAAAAAAATAAGGTTTAAGGAGACCATTTACGCACAAAAACTATTTTAATTGTTGGCCTACTGGGCTTAGAGACAAATGTACTTCTGCGACTAATAAGTGATTCATTGTGTAGTGAACCTGAAACAAAATTGTAGTTTCATTAATTTTACAAAATATCATAATTACATTGCAAATACTACAACTACAATCATTAAATAATTATTAAGAAAACGAAATTTAGATATATACCTGACATTACACTGAAACTTTAGTTGATTGTGACATTTGAAGTATATTATGTGGCATATAGCAAAATATTGTTTGAAAAAGTTTTCAACAATAAAACCCTTAGTTTCTAATACCATAAAAAAAAAAAAAAAATTACCCTGATATTCTTGCATTTCCATAGTACTTATTACACTTTGCCTATATTTCTTTCCTTTGGTTTTCATGGATTCATCATCTAAAATAGAACGATCGAAAGAATCACCCATGGTAGTCATTCTTCTATATATGCTTAGTGACCTTTCCCATTTCTTGCCCGGCTTCAACACAATACCTTGATTTGAACCAACATTTTCTGTTAGTAATTGTGACGATCTATCAGTGCTTTCTCGGAATAGCCTGGAATTTTTCCTGGTATTAATATTTGTAATGGAGTCGCCATAATTCAATTGTATTGACTCGGTGTGTTTCACAAATTCAGGATCGTTTGTTGATAATTGATTTTCTTTACAAGAACCTGTCTTATTTTGGTCATTATTTAAAGTAATTTCTTCACAATCATAAACTAATGTATCGTTTTCTATAACACCAGATGTATCCAGTACTTCCTTTTTATCACTAAGCAAAGTATCATTAATATTATCAGAAACAACATTACTATTTATTTCTGACATTCCATGTGTGCATTCTCTAATGAAATTTGAACTTTCTAGAATATTAATGTTGGATATCTCCTTGTTTAAATTTGTTTCTACTGGCTCCATATTTGGCCTGAGATTATGATCACTGGACTGCAATTGAATATTAGAATCAATTGCTCCTTCAATTTCATTATCATTGGTATTTAAATTACTCTTATAATATTCGTCAATTAGGAGATCATTTTCTATATTACTAACTACAGTCTTGTCAAAAGTAGCACTGCCAGCACCACAGCATGAATTATCTAAATGAAACAGGAAAGAATCTTTGGTCGTATCATTTCGTCTTCTTGTTGTTACAAAACTGACATATTTATCTTCTTCTTGAATTTCACATGAATAATCTAGACCAACATTTTCACTACTTGATTTATTGGTATTACTATGCATGCTGTTATTTGAAAAATCACCGGTAACATGATCTGTTTGATCCAGTTTCATGACACTATCGTTATCGCTTTCGTAAATATTATCGGATAAATCTTCAACTTCATTAATATTTTCCACATGTTCATTATCAGAAGAATAATTGTCCATTGCCTCAAAATATTTTTGAAATACTGACTCGTTCATTCTCTCTATTACCACAATAGGCTCACATTTTACCTCTTTTAACCAACTTAGCTCTGAAACATTGTCACTGTCACATGTGTTGTATAGCGATTCATTTTCAATGTCTACAGAAATAACAGTTGTATTATTAGTCTTTTCCTGATGTACATATGTCACATTAGAGTTATTATTTGAATGTGTACTACTGTCAGGGCTGTTTCTGCCACTTTCCGCTTTAAAAGTTGCTTGAGAATTTGATTGTTCTGTTAAAGCATCAGTGTCAGAAAAATCATAATCTATACTATTTTTACCTAAAACTTCTCGATAATGCTTAAGCGCTATAAAATTGCTTTCAGCATTTTGAGTGTGGGTTTTGTCAGAAAAACCTAGAAAGGGTTCACATTCTGTAAACTGTAATGACATTGCATAATTGCTCTGTAGTTCACTTTTCAGAGACTCATTTGGATTTGATATTTGAAAACAGTCACTATTTCTAATTTCCTGAGGTTTTCCATCATCAAATTCTTTCGTATTCATTAATTCTAAGCTTGATATGTTATTTGTAACATTCTCTGTAATAGTATTGTCAGATTTTATGGATCGGAAGTCTTCTTTCTCTATACAAATAGCACTAGCATTATCTTGGTATTTATTTATTTCAGTTGCATTTTTAGAATCGTTCATTAGATCTATTTGAATAGGTGAAAATCTATAGATCGATTTACTTCTGTATTTTTCAAAAAATGGTGTACTACACTGTGGTGAATTCGGAATCTTGGGCGAACAACTGGCATTAAATTGAACATTGCTAAATCTACTGCTTCTATCTTCAGATTTCAACCTATTTTCTATACTTAATTTATTCAAGGTGGGCAAATTTTGAACCATTTTATTAATAGACTCATCAAGACATATTAGACTAGATACTGTTTCTTTTTCTACCACTAACTTATGCGATTTTATATCAGATGTGTTGAGGAAAAGATCATTTTCATCACTTGTCGTATTTTCCTTATCCGAATCTGAAATAATAAGTGCAATATTTAGTTTGGATATTCAACGATTTATTATATAATAGTGCTCTAAAAGGAATTAAAAATGTTCTTAACCTTCGCTGCTAGAGTAATTGATTTTTTTTGCTTTTGTTAATTTCTTCCTGCAATAAGTTCTTCCGGTACTGCAATTGTATTGGATGATTTAGATAAATACACAATTATGATAAGTACACAATATATTTAAAACTATATATAATCAGTCAAATTGTACTAACGTTTTGGGTTGTATTAAATTAATTCTAGTAGATGCAGGGGAATTTAAAAGTTGGTCAAACAAATCAGGTGGCTTGTTTACATGGATAGACTTGTCCGGAGTCAGATACGCCGACTCCGCCAGCGGCTCACGAGTCGTTTCGGCGTCCTTAAGCCGTTTCACGTATTTTCTTTTGCGAACTTTGTTCGAAGCGGCCGTGAAAGGATTCGATGAAGTAACACAGGACAAGTCCCGTTTGACTTGCTTGATATTTTGTATATAAAAGGCATCGAATACAGAAGTCTTATCATCCACCGAAAGAACCACATCACGGTGATCGATTCCACCTCCAGTATCCTTTTTAGATTTATAAGTTCGCCTCATTATAAACAATAAATACAATTATGAAGACAAAATTCGACTATTCTAAATTTGAAACGGAAAACAATCGTTTGACTTTGGACGACAGGAGAACAGATAGAAACAAACTTTTAGTGAAGTGAGCATAGACTAAAATTTATGCTATTATTAAAAATATTCTAAGCGTTTTCCAATATTAAAAGTTTTTTCATGAAAGGAAAAAACTATGTAAAATAATTATTTACTTAACGATTTTCTCCATTTTGACTTTCCTTGCTCTCCAAATGTTACCTAGAAAAATGTTTAAAAATATTACAGTAATACTTCCATTATGAGATTTTTGTATATTAATATTAGATCAGGTTTTCATTGCCATCGTTGTTGCCATAATTAATGGGCCCTTTTATTTGAGTAAATATTTAAAATCTGAAAATATTAGTAACCCACTTGATGGGGTTCGAAATTATTGGATTTATGTAAATTAATGCAAGGTTTATATTGACAAAATTCGCAGGGGCAAATTCATTGACGCTCTGATTAAATTGATAAAGCAGTACGAAAGTGATGGCTAAACATAAAGAACAAGTTTTAATGAATTATTGTTACGACGTCGACGCCGATTGCTGAACGAAATACTTTGATTTTAGAAAAAAAAAATGCAAACTCCGATAAAAATACAGCTGTCTATTTCATCATCATTCATTTACACTCATTCATCTTATCTCCTCAAAATATATTACATGCTACATGCTAATCTGCTCCGAGGTTGCTCTCGCAAGTGGCGTCCTCATATCGGTGGCACGCGACAAATTACCCTCTCCCTTCGTGAGGCTCAACTGCGCACTAAGACCATGGCTTTTCCCTCGAGTAATCAGTCTGACATATACCCTTACCTCATTTTAGATATAGCCACTTTGGTTCGCCATAAAAGCCCCAACAGTGTTGTGAGAATTTCGAAAATAATAGATCAACACGCACATTTTATTTGGGGTTCGAATCGGTCTATCTCAACAGACAACAGTTTTAATTTAACACAAATGATCAAAAACAAAGTGAAGGTAGTTAAAAAAAGAACCAATAATTTCCGTACCTTATCTATTTAATTACAATTCCTGTAGTTAACGTTTATATTACACAAACTGTATCAGGCCAGTCTTCATATATTATGTGCCGTTTGAATTATTACACATTTATTACATCAAAGATCCGAGACATCTTTGGCGAAATTTCGGTGAAACTCTCGAAAATCGGCTTTTGCTATCCTCCATAAATATTCGTACAAAACTTTAAGAATTATGAACATTCCGCTATAAACCACCCCTAAAGCCTTCGAATAGGTATACAAACTGTCGTCACAGATCGTATTCAGTACAAAACGTCCCACAAACGAAATGTTCAACGCCCATAAACCACACAAAGAACAATACCATTTATACACAAACCATTAATATGCAAAACTGTGTAAGCGTTTTAGCATAGAATATCCTCTGCGCTAATAATGTCTGTATACCGTGGCGCGTCTGCTTATTTGGTTGACAACATTAAATTGCCCACTTAAGTGTTTCAAACATTCGTTTCGCTTAATTAATTCAATCGGTTCAAGATTGAAAAAGTATTATACAGCATATGTTTTTGCCTGTTGGATAGTGTCTTGAAGGAAGATCTGCCGTACATACAGATTGCATATTGCGCCGGTTCGAATATTTAACATATCTCGTATAGGACAAAACCGCCATAAACTATCACATGAATCTCACATTTCTCTATATAGCTTCAATTCCATATATTTTTAATAAAAAGCTCTCAGTTAAAAAAAAAAACTAAGTTGCCACTGGAAACACTTTTTGTTCCTTGGTCACCCAAATGAAGCCTGACAATTGAATCTTGTGGTTAATGTATCGAACACAAAAATCGTGTTGCAATCAGAGGATCAAACTTGCGACAGTGGCGCCCTTATATTTCTCTACTCAATATTTTGAGTCGCAAACCTTTTTACATTGTAATATGAGAAATAATAAAAATATTTACACGGTTTATTATTACATGTTTTTTTTCACAAAACTCATTCACAACTTCTAAAAACATCTTTATGTAACGTACATGACGGCCTGTTAATTATTTTCTACATAGACTAGTTTTATTTAACTTCTATTGTACAAGCAGTTTATTGTCATTATTTATACCTTGAGAAAGCAGAAACTGAGTCTATAAATTTTGAAAATAAAGTATAATACATATAAAATATATTGGTTTATTAATCTAGAGAGGATTGTTTCCAGACATAATCCCAAATAGACATTTGTAGAATATCTATACACTTAAAAATTAAATAACAAAAAAATTTAATTGGCAACACTCCTTGTTTTGAATTTATAATAGAATCCATGTAAATAACGCCTTATTTTTCTTTACATTAAGATAATATTTTTTTAAATAATATAATGTAGTCGGATTTACGAGACGCAAAATCTAACCCTATTGTAAAACAGCAGCGTTTACTTTTTTCTTTTGGTTTTGAAAGAGCGGGAGAGCTGACAGCAGCTTAGATACAGCAACGGTTTTGTTAATTCTGACAACATTTAATATATCTGATGATCCACGAAAAAAAAAACCTCAATATGATAATTATCAGTGAGTGATGACATTCATATCAAATATCTTTAAATATTAAGCTTCATACATTTTCCCTTACAATTAACCGCTTTCAAAACCAAGAGTTAATTCAATCTAGTCCTAAAGGAATGGCCATAACACAGTAATAATGAAACTGTACCCTAAAAAAAAATTATAAAAAAATAAACATTGTGTGCAGTAAACTCTATGTAAACAGTAACATAAAGATCAGACAACGCAACAATTCACATTCGTTATGTGTGCCCCTATAAAAATATACTTTTTTCGTGTAGGGGCAAAATGAAACCTCATACTATGCACTTTAGATTAAACCAACATGAAAATATAATCAAAATGTGGTCCCCGTTAGTATCACATATCAGCTAGTATCACCACATTTTGTGTAAATAAAATTCCCATTCTTAACCCACACTAATCTTTTAAGTCGAACTATAATTGAAACAAAATATTTCACATTTGTAATTAATAATAATTTTTGGGAATTATAAAACTTTGATTGTTCTTAAATTATTACCTGTAAATTTGTGAAACTTGGCCCAATTTCCTCACGATGGTTTAATCTAGGCATAGTATATAAATGTATATATATCACAATTACATATTGAAATGTATGTAAGAATACCATTTTTGGCATTTAGAGAGATCCTTATGATAAAAAATGTGATGATTTCAAAAATTTTTGCAAAATAGTAATTATTGTTTAAATTTTGTAACTGACATATAACAATAGCTTAACTGGAAACAATATTGTATGCTGCGACTTTAGTAATTTAATAAGAATTCTAACAACAATATTACACTATCCTTTAAAATCTTAATAAAATTTATGCCTTTATAAACATCTATTGCACAATTTTAACCAATACACATGCAAATTTTAAATGTTAAAAATACTTTATATAATATAATGTTGCCATTGTAAAAAATAATAATAATTTATGTTAACATTTTTAAAGGTACAGCAAAATTTGTCTGCAGTTTTCAATAAAATTCATAATGTATAAAGGTAAAAAAATTATGGCGACTTTTTTGCAACATCTTTTTTTCCAATTGACTTCAGTTATTTGTATTTAAAAAATATTGTTCTTTTTTCAACTTTTTATGTAATGCAAGAAAAACTCAGTTTATACGATAAATATATATATCCATCCATTTTCTTCTTCATAAGTGAGTATTTACTTATATCAATTAAAAACGTGAGAACGGCCACTCATATCGTCTATACTTAACTGAAACCATATTAACTTTTAACTTTACAATCATTCTACAATTTTTTGTATTTGGTACAGATGCTCAGAATTATAAATGTATGCTCTAGCTAGATTAGTCTAAACTATAGTACAATGTTAACCATGTAAGTATACACATTTTTAAATATACACAGAGCTTTTTAGAAATAAATGTTTCGGCAAATTCATTCTAGGGCTTGCAATATTGGAACATTGAAATTTAAGATAATATAATGGTGTAAAATGTGAATCAATACTCACTCAGCAATTATAACATCCAAATTACAATCTTCTGGTGGAGTTGAAACACTTGGAGACAACATTTAGAACTGATATTATTAATGAGATAAAAGTAAATTAAAGCATGTAACACTAGTAAACGCAACCATAAGTTATGAAAGCTATTAGCTATAAAAGCAGTTGAATAGTTTAAATAGCCCATCCAGACTTGTTGCTTGCAAGACCTGAAGCCCAAGTCCACAGCAAAGCGTCTTAAATAAACTTTCACATTGTGGCTGATTACTTTTTGAATAGAACCTTAACACAGCATAAGGCTTCAAAATATATGAACAAATGGTATATAATATGGTTTGAAATTACAAAATTGCAAGCCCCAATTAAACCCTAAGATACACTCATTAGTATTATGAATCATTGATTTAAATAGGCATTTTATTTATACCGTAAACTTAAATCCAAATAACCTTAACCAACTTCAACCTTACATCTAATGGTCAATGAGTTTGTGCAAATAATTAATTGAGATATCACATCAAATTGTTTAAATTCGGCAGAATTCCTTACATCACATTTAGGAGAACACATCAATGGGATGCGGCGACATGGTCGTTAGATTAGCGTGCGTGGGACTCGCCAGAGGATCCTCGTGAGATTCCATACTTTTTGCCTCAATCGTCGCCAGTTTCACAGCCTCTTTGTATGCACCTCTCTTCTTTTTGTTAAATCGTATCTAAAACAAACACATTTTTATATTGACTTGACTTTTCCCCAAGGTAGGTGAAAATCCATTTTTAAATGTCATCTATTTTTGATAGGTTTTAAGGCTTTGGTGACGATTCTTGGTGTCAAACTGGAGCTGTAGTTTTATTGAAATAAAGAACTGATGTGAAGAACATGACCTACATAAGAGCATCTCCTGGAAGGACCTAATCTGGGAATGTTGAGTTGAGTCATTGTAATACTTAGAATCAACTGGGCTGGAAATTAGTCGATAATCAAGTGTATCTTTGCACAACTGTTTGTGTTTATGAATATGTCTGTGCATGCTGTGTGTGCGCATGACTATGTGTGTGCATGACTATGTGTGTGCACGACTATGTGTGTGAATGACTGAGTTTGCGTGACTGTGTCTGCATGTGTGTGGGGTAAAAATAGCAGACACTATTTAGGTTAATTCGCATATATCCAACATAAAAAAAACTATCTTTACTGATAGCAATTAGAATAACTTGTTAATAAGCAATCAAAGACATGAGAACTAAATCTCCATTGAATCTATATGAAAAGTACTGAAGAAATTATGGAAAAGAACTATTTAGATTATTCTAATCACATATAACACAAATACTGAAAACCAATATTTTCAACCTATTAATCATATACTGTTCAAGTTTGAAAAACAATTAATGATGTACCCATGATGGATATTTGAAATAGGGTGTAATATTACGATTTTCGTCAAGCATGCCTTTTATTTATTACAGCGTAAAGCAAATGTCCAGATTATCTAGACAATAGTTTTTGCAAATTATAAAAAAATTACATAAAGTACAACAATATGAAGACACACAACTTATATTAGGGGACCGAACACTGGTGGTGAGAATGAAATACAAGGGATACCATCCCTTAGGGTCCCTAAGTCCCTAAGTGGAAACTGATAATTGGCCTTACATGTTTATTAATTTATTATAAATGTATAATATGTAGCTGTAAGTTTCCCAAAAATGTTAAAAAAAAATAAAAATAAGGGATGGTCCTGAATGTCTTGCCAATTGCTTTGCGTTTGTTAACAGATTGTTTTTTGATAACCCCATTTATATCAGTTGGTTATTATCAAGTTGTATTTAAATAATAGTGAGTGAGTGTAATTAAATAAAGGTAATTTTTATACAAAATAATGCACACCCACCTTATAATCCTCCAAGAAAGGACTCAAGCTATCACAAGGCATGAGAGACGATGTCGTGGATGCATACCATGCAACATGTGCC
>DWQQ01000762.1:0-10444 GCA_018244775.1 Oxynetra roscius flavomaculata
TCCACTTTAGGGGAATATTGACCGGATTCAAATGGCAACATCTAGTCGTCTGATGAAATAATGAAGCTGCGGAAATCATATTATGGCGTTCGTTAACTTACGGCTTTGCGTTTAGAAATCACTCGTAAACATTGTGACACTAAGAACAGAAACTGACGTCAGTTTAACCCTTAAAACGTCGGTATCGCTGAAAATGGCACATTTATTTACATTATGCCTCGCGACCGTCACGCGTGTGTTTTATTTCAAAATAAACACCGAGGGAATCACGCGAAATATTTTTTCTGCATTTTTGCATATCACACGCGACCGTATTTCACTTAATAACCGGACGCTAACCGTAACAAATGGAACAAAAACTAGGGGAACGAGATGAGAAAAGTTACTTCAAGAATATACGGAAGTTAATTAGAAGCGGAACGAAAAACAACCGTAACTGGTGGCGAAGTTGGCCGTTCTAGCGCGGCCAATGGTACAAGGCACTCACACAGACTCAGCCCTCACCGCCGCCGCGAAGGATTTGCATACCGCCCGCCCAGGCGCGCGCCGACGCCCAGCTTGAGCGACAGGGACGGACGACGTCGTCTTTGACACTATATATCAAACTGTTTTACAAACGCTTTTAAGTAGGTTACGATTAAACGCGAAAATTTTACAAAAATTCTCTCCGCGGTGTGTCTTTTACATATCACAAGTTGAAATTCGCATATTAATGTAGACAGATTAGCATCCGCGGCGGTGAAAAGGATGAATGTAAATTCATCGCCGTCGTCGCGGAAGCGCGCCTGAGGTTGATAGTTCAGAGACAATTCGTAACGAGAGAGCGTGAATGGGCAAAGATGTGACCGTAATAGGCGTGCAGCGTGATTGATTGTGATGTATGCTCTCTTATAAACGCGTTTGCTTACTTTGTTTACAGTTTACAAGTATGTATAATAATGGGCTATGAATATTAAGTACGCGACACAATGCTCTTGTATCGTTAAAGACAGGCACTCCGAAGGGCCTTTCAGCTATTTCCTTAAATTTGTATATTAATATGGTTGTCACGTGGTAGTAAATATTTAAACGGATTATACATTTTTCTATGCAATAATGCTATAATTAACTGTATACATACTAAACGTTAACTAAAAACTGCGTTTCTTAACGGGGCGCCCGGCTGGTATGTTTCAAATGAAAAAGTAGTGTGTCCTAACCTAATGAAAACACACAACAGACAAGAACATTGTAATTACGAGGAGTACAAGATTTATTACACGAGGATAGGAAACTAACCACACGTGACCGAAGGTCGCATACCGAGTAAACTATAAAAAGGCATTAGTGTGAAGGAAACTATGTCTTATTTTGGGGTGTTATTAATGCCAATTTTCCGAGATGGTAATAGGACTTGAGACGTTTCAGTGGTCTTTGCGGCATGTGCATATGCATTTGGTCGGTGTGAGAGTACCACGCAAGCGGTATGTAGTGGTTAATTTTTGCGCAAAGCTCGTGTGAGCGAGAGGTTAGCTCATTTACAAGCACTTAGCTGAAGTGTGAGCGGGACAGCAACATTGGGGGTTAATTAATGAACGTGGAAGCTTGCGCTCTTTATTGCTTTCGTGGCTGGACGCTAAGACGTCGGTTAAAGAGTTTTCTTCGGGAAAATATCGCTATGGGAGATAATATTTGTTTTTCTCGGGATATTATCATATTCAATTCGTTTTATTGCTATTAATTTGTTAAGTAGTTCGTAAGATTAGTATGCAAAGTATTCTATACTGTCGTTTGGAAAACAGAACCGAAAATGCTCTGTACGAAAACAAAAACAAGTATAGAAAAAGTGAAACACGTAAACACCGTAGCACTTGTCTGTCAAAGTTGTGTGAAGATTTGAGCTATGATTTTTTGTCTACTGTTTCTTGTTACAAACATATGGTTATTGAGTAGTTTATTTAAGTTTCTTACGTTACGGACTTATGTTAGATTACTTTTTGTAATGTATTTACATCATTCGTTTCGTAACTTTTGCAAATAACTAACTAATTTTTCTATATAACTTCTAAATACTTTTTATATACTTCATTAAATACTGATATACATACTACTATTATAATACAAATTGTAACAGTTAAACTAATACACGCAATGTTGGTTCAGCATTATGGTGGTAATATATTGTAATTACAATATACTCGTATGTATGTATATTGTAAGTAACTAAATAGATTTTATTGACAACATTAGCAATTTCTCTTAAATTTTCATTTACTATTTATCTTTAAGTTGTTCTCTGTTTTATTAATACAAAACAAACATAGTTATGAATTTAGGCGAGCCACTTGCGAAGTTGTCGCCTGCGTATATTGTGTCCCATTACAAACATTCGTGGTGTTGGACGAACGCAATAAAAGTACAAATATAACAATAAATACGTACAGCCGGCTTAATGTGGGGAATGTTTTCTTAATTTCATCCCGCTGCGTGTGTGCGCCGGTTAAGAAATTAACCAACGCCGGCGTGTTGAGACCAGCCACTTAAGTGTCGTGCTTCTATCTGAGACGGTTTTGTTAATTAATGGTATAGCCATTGTGTGTAATGAGTTTTTATATTATCAAGACGAAAGAGATGTGATATTTTAAGGCGTGTTTTCGTAAATATATCCATTTTTGTGCAGACGTGTACCTACCTAGATTCATTTTTATAACTAAGATAATTAGGTGGTGGGTACTTGGAGTGGATAAATGAAATAAATATAGCAATCTCAGAGAAAAATGCAGTATGAAGAAAGCACAGAAATTATTAAGCGATAGTACGAAAGGCCTTAAAAAAAATGCAGATTTATATTACGCAAGAAAAAAAACAAAAGACGATGAAATAATGAAGAGAACAGCTCTGCAAGGAGGCACAAAATAGGAAATGCCATAAAGACCAGCAAATATGTAATGGTTAGGAATATAAGCGACATAATCAATTACAAATTATTATGTAAAGTTTTTTTTTCTATTAAAAGTCTAATATAATATAAATTAGCAGTCTCCGTTTGAATTTTAAATGCAAGTGCAAAATAAATTGCAACTGTAAAAGGCTACAGTCGCGATAAGCCACTTCAGAGTAAAGTAAGGGACGGTTCGTTCTAATAAACACTTATGTACCTACATATGTGCGTAATGAGATTTTCCTCAATATATTGTTATTAACAAAATGACAACAACTATTAAGATTAATTATAAGTTACACAAGTATGTTTATTGTAAACAGCAAAATATTTTTCACAATTCAACCGCGACTGATTTTCGAAAGTTCAAGTTTCATTTTTTTAAATGTAACTTTCATATTTTTCGGTGTGACAAGGTGTAAATAACACAACATGTACAATTTTTTGAAATTATATTGAAGTATTTATCAAAATTTACTTCAACTCCTTAACATCCCCGCCCTAGTTGTTATTAAGGTTTTTCAAATATCAATATTTGTTTTGATTTTTATAATTTAATTTATATCATGCCATTCAGAACCGAAATATGGACTCTTACTGTAAAGCAACTCCAGTAGTTTAAGGTTGCTAAGCGAGTTATAGAAAGAGCTACGCTCGTAGTTTCTGTAGAAGACCGCATCTACTACAATGACACTATTCAACAGATAATAAGATTCAACGACATATCTCAAAGAATTAGCAAGCCGAAGGAACAATAAACCGTTGAGTAAAAATACTTTAGAGACGGTGAACCTGGCTAAGCAATCATAGAATAAGGCGCCATCCGACTGGAAGGGTCTGACTTGATCTGTGCAATGTTGCAGTTAGAAGTTGAATGCGGTCAGTCGAGAACTGGTTGTGATGTAGTTCATTAGTAGAGACATATCCAGCAGTGAACAAAGATAGACTGATGAAGATTATGGTGATGATGATATTTTCATTGTTATGGGCATCTGGTTTCAGTATATCGTAAATATTAACAAGAAAAAACTAAATCTCAAAACAAAAATACATTTATTTAGTAGATATATCGTTATATTCAAGTTATACAGCACGAGTCTGTGTAGACGTAATAGTGTGAAGTATGAAGAAAAAAATAATCTAATTTTGTGGTATTGTTACAAGTCTGAAGTCAGAAACAATAGTTAGTTTGTAGCGAAGATAAACTCGATAGTCATATTTTAGTGGAATGCAATTATAACTGGTCGGGGTGTCGCTAGTGTTATAGGGGAGCACACACTCACCCCACGCTTACATTCAAATATTTGTCTATACGCTGTGTGACGTAAGCAGGGCTGTGTGTTTGCAACAAACTAAATAATAGAACTCATGTAAATTACTCGCATCTCTTATTACAAAGCATAAGCAAGCCACATCAAACACGTTAATTCAATATAAGATATATTTGTTTCTAGGTAGCCGTATGTTCCCCAGCTACTATAACGCACGCATGTTTATTTGATTCGACGAAATTACTCAAAATACACTCTATCATAACATTCTAGATTATATTGGTAAAAATTGACAATTATATACCTCTCTAGTTACCTTTAAACTAAAAATGCACGCCAAAATAATAAGCAATACTTTAAAATACATTACTTAACAAATTTTTGGTATAAGCGTGTTGCTCAGTAATATTTACAGAATATTGCTGAACAAAATTTCTGTTTTAATAAATAAGTTTCTGATTTATAAGAGTTTGTTATTATAAGTAAAGAAAAATCACAACCGCTCAGAACTTTTAAAATAAATATGTAAAAATATACATTAAGCTGTATCAAAAATCTAATTTAATTTCTGTTTAACTTGTTTCAAAAGTAACAAACAAATAAACAAGTTGCTTACTTTTTTATCGTCTTATGTAAGTGACTTCGTCATTTGAATTTCAATGATATTTAAGTAGATATGATTTATTATCACTCAGATAGCATTTCTTATAGAAAGATTTATTTATGTGAATTACAAGAGCCGAGTGTTATATGATCAATGCAGTCCATAGGCTTTGATAAGCCGTCGCTACATTTGATATTGTCTGTTTTATGATGCTATATTATTGTAGGCTACAATAGCTGAGGAGAGCTGTGTAAATTGATCGCATAATACAAAACTTAATGCAGCTCACGAAACCTATTGAGATGCCGCTTTTAAATACTTTTAGAAAATTTCATTAAAATCTTATTTGAACTTTGAAAGGAATGCCTTAATTTATTATTGAATGCCTTATATTTAATGAAATATAAAGCCTGATTACCTTTGCTTTGCATAACACCTTGAATATAACAATATTATGGATGATAAAAATCATATATACATTTGTAGAATAACAAAAGAAAAGGCTAAAAAAGTTGTTGCTGGTTTTTTTATAATTTAAAATATCATAATATGAATGTTTAACTATAAATATAAGTGATTTAATCATGTGTCAACCCTAGAAGTGAACTTGGTACATGCAACCGGACGTCACCCTCACGGATTAGTCGCGTGGCTATGGGATTACCACATTGGCCACAAATGAAGAATTACTGATTACCTGGCTTACTTACGGGCGGTAATTTAATAACCATATTTCAAGATAGACGATTACATGAACAGTGCCTCTATTAAATATGTAAGATTTTAAATACAATAACGGGTTTCTGTGTAGCATACGCGTTTCATATGTTTGACACAATCGCTGAGTGAGAAACGATAATAATTTTAATTAAAACAATGTTATTCATCCCACCAAACTTTGTTATGAACGATTTAAACTACATAAATATGTTACATCAAAGTTTTCATTTGCATTCGATGCATACATAAAAGGAACGTGTCAGAAACACTTAAAAATGGTAGCCAGAGTTGCATTTTATTACTTACTCATACGAAAATAATCCAAAGAAACGATCTTCCTGTGCGACACTTTGCGGAGTAATTAATTTTACACATTCAAGTTCATAAACAAACGAAATTCTCGCAACGTACGTCGAAAATAAACGTCCCAACTGAAACTCAACTTTTGTTTACATTTCAGATACGAAACGTCACATGTATCCGTATTTTGACAGATGATCATAAAGAACTAACACAGACGCAGGCACATTTACATACGCGTTCCGGCGCTCCGGCTGTCATACGCGACCGTTACACCGCGTGTCGTTCGAATCGACGCGTTCGAAAATAATTCTTGTTTGATTTTGTCAGTTTTGCGTTCCGTTTTCAGCTTATTTTTCGTGTGTCCGTCACACAGTTTGCGTTAGTACTGACCACAGCTTAGGGCGCCGGCCACGCGGCGATGTGTGCGTGTGTGGAGCTTTCTGCACGCCATCTCTTAGCTCAAACGAGTGGGGAGTGCGTTGGTGTGCGTATAAAGTTCACTTGTGGAAGTATAAGGCTAGACTCATTGACTGCGGCCCTTATTGTATGAATGTGGAGAAATTATAGCGTACAGCAATGTTTTGCCTGAAACAACGTTGCGATGGTCGTTGTTTATGGGCGCGGTGGTCGCGGGCACTTAAGTCTCCCAATTCGCTGGAGACGTTAATGTCCAGTCGCATTGTCTCGCCGGACATTATTTTTTGCAAAGTGCCGTAATTAAAATCTTGGAGGGTCTGGTCGGTGATCTTTTAATCTATTTGTTGTAGGTGAAAATCTTACGTCAAAATTATACTTTAAAAGTAAGCTAAGTATAAGAGGGAAGCAACTTTTCAATAAATTGTCCTAACTCTAGTAACATCGATTACTATCTTCATTTGGTAGCTTACCAATTGTTTTTACTGACTTTTTTTTAAGAATACCAAAATATAGATACGATCGAGTACATCGACCGTACTAGAATAATATTAAACTATTTATATGATATAATATAACAAATACAGCATTGAATATAAACTTTACTTATCATCAACGTCAGTGCGACCTCAGAACGGATAGATGATAAAGGTCAGTCTGTTTTACTATGGTATACCACGGCTACTGGTTTTGAGCTTCGTATTTCTATTCTAATACCACAGTTTAGATTGTGTTCGTACGGTTAGAGATAAAATCATATATTAGGGGTGCCCGTGTAGCGCCTTAGGGTAGTATGGTAATTGTCATAGACCTCAATGGTACAACACGTGATGCCTCTATTTGAGATTGTATGTTGATGTCAACGGATTACACTAATCCCCTAAAATTAAAGGGCCTACTTGCTACTTCTTTAGCTAAAACAGAATGCTCCTATTTTATTACAACATTTATTTAAACATAAAGGCAAATAAATAAATTGGCGTGTAGTGTCAGTGTAGTAGTGTGTGTCTACCCCGAATTGTTTTAGTTGAAATTTATTGTTTGATAATGGTAAGTAAAATAATAATTTAATAAAGACATTCGACTGGTCCACAAGTGCAGTTGTTAGTTAACTTATCTGTCGCGTCGGGGATCGTGGGTTCGATTTTCACTCGGGACAAATATTTGTGTGCTAAGCACAAGCATGGATTCTATGTCTAGGTATAAAAAATACACATACGTAAAAGACTTGCAATTGATTTCGAATTAAATAACAATTGCATCAAAAAATATTTATAGATGTGTATTGATTGACATGCCTACTATACTAGGCATAACAAAAGGACATGAAAGTTACGGTCTATTATTAAAAAACAAAATATATAAAATTATTCAAATGCAAAAACCTGTCTCATGGTGTACAAGAGCATTACTCAAGGGCGAAAGTAAATAAGCACAACTTTCAACAAAACAATTACCTTTGCACAAAACCTAACGTAAATACATACATACATCACGTGCAGTCAAAACTTGGTGCTTGCATTCACCAAGTTAAAATTGCACATTTATCACGAAGAGGACCAAGCTCGGGTCCATTAAGAGATTCTTCTGAATCATAAATCTCTCTTCGCTTCATCTCACTTCGATACAGATATGAGTAAACACTGGCCCACTTGCGCCCTCATGAGATTTCACGGAGGAGGCTAATAATGTAGTAGTTCAATAATTTTTATTTTTACAAAGTTTTGTATATAGAAAAATCCTTCTTTAGACCTCACGCGAGTGTTAAAATATCTCGGAGTTTCTTAACACGGCAGGTTAATATGATACGCCGGAACGTTACCGCTATGTGTGCTTAGAAAAAGCGATAATTCATATGTCATTTATTTTTCACTAATAAGAATCTGCATGTACATTAGTAATTATAAAATAATTCTGATTTTATCCGCTTTGTGTTATCCACGGTCCCGCCCAAGGCTCAGTTTTAAATGCTACTGCCGACCCGTAATTCCTTCTTAGGGCTCCATAAATAAAAGCTCTTTTGTTTGAAAACTATGAGAATGTTTTAATGAATGACTCTGATTGAATGTTCGAACGGATGAGGACGTAATTAAACGTTATTCAATGCTTGTCTGTCATGTAGGAATTCAGAGGTTTGGATGTTAATGTACTTTTGGATATTCAACGACATAAAAATAATGTTATTTATATGAAATAAAAAGAATTTACTTCAAAATATCTATTAAATAGAATATTATTATTTCCACTATGGATTTATCTACACTTCGGATTTGAAACGCAAACAACTCTTCATCCACAGATATAAAGATATGATTCAATTTTATTCATACCCAACTGAATTGGGTGCTAACAAAAGTGTACAGAACGGTCTAAAGTTTATTTGTTAATATTTCAAAAGATAATTAGGGAGTGCGTACAAAGAACCTCTAACTTTGTATTTAACTTGATTACACACATCTCGCCACTACGTATGGTACGCGCAAATTTGAATCTTGTGCAAGTATAAATAAGGATAACGTTACGTGTCAAAGCGGTTTGCAACAAGTATTATTTTATATTACATTTATGTCCAGCGAACCAGTGATGTATGCAAGTATAAAAATTAAATAGAATATGCCATATGGCGTCCAACGGAAGTGCGTATCGTCTGTCAGCCCTTTAATATTATAATGAAACGTTCTCATTTCTTTCAAGTGACCACTCACAAAGAAGACAATGGGATACACCGCTTGACGTGAGCTCATCCGGAGGGCTTGGAACTCGCGGATTTCGTATACACTTTTTTATTTATGACTGTACTTAAGTACCTACTTTGGAAACAGAACTATTTAATTTGCATTGCATTGAATTTTAATTCAATTCATAATTCTTTCTCATACACCAATAATATAATAGAACAATTTATGTATATTACAGTAAACAGATAAATGCACACAAAAGAGAATTTTCACATATACAGTCAAGATTTATTCAGATTTATTGATGGCTATAGCTTAATCAAAGTAATATATTCGATAAAGTTTTATATATGTACAAGTTTATTGTTGAAGTAGTTTCAATCAGGTTTGTTACGGTTACAACTTTGGCATTAGCCACGTCAATTAGAAATAATAAATGTATATGCACCCGCAAGCTGGGTTTTTTACTTTGCGACGTGTTGAGTTGATGCAGTGGGTTAATCAGAGTATATATTTTTGTAGACTTATCTGACTTATGTGGAAGTTAACATTCTTGCAATCTTGGTATTAGAGTGACATGAATCGCTCATGACACTGCAGTGGTTGTAAACAACAAGCAAAATGATAATTAAGGCAACGACGTGTGCAGTCGATTGTTGCATTTGAGGCTGTCACTAAGAGATACCTTTCGCTAAACGTTCTCGTTGCTTCCGGGAAGTTGTACATTTGAAGAAATTACAGCAACAAATGCATTTTTAAGATGTTCTGTTTTGTAACCTCACCTCATATACGTCGTATATGTCGCCATATACTTACATTTGTTCCAAACTAACTATCCGTGCGCTATTGTCTATCTATGTCTATCTATCTTAATATAACATTTTGCAACGATCTCGAAGTGCAATCTCGCGGTCTCTACGACGTGCTAGGCTTATTGATATAAAAATAACACATTGACACTTACGAGCGCTTCTTGTAAAAACAGTAACTGCGCGCAATACTTAGATAATGCTCAGTATATTAAACGTCTGTTTAAGAACGGAGCGTTTTACTGCGTAACGCGGACAATCGCGACAACTTTTACAGCAGGGGCGGTTAAAAAGCTTCGCGTTAAGGCGGCTGCCGCTCACACCGTTCAGTAACAAGTCACACGGTCAGTATTCATTGAAGAGTCAGAGAGATAATTCTAGAATTTGTTCTATGTTTTTTTTTAACAAGGAATACTCTCGACTCAATCTTAAGTTTTTAAATTGTCGATGCTTAATATAAGGATGGTTATGATGGTTATGGTTATCTCTGAAATAAAGAAGGTTATTGTAATATTAATTAATTTTTAATAACCAAATCTTTCACGAAAGTTCCTCCATTTTTTTATTAATGTCACAACATTTTATATTTATCACGAGAATAGTAAATATATTGAGCTATAAATCCGTTTTTACTAATAATCCAAGTTTATGTTTAAAAATAGTTCGATCGGCAAAAACCATAAATATTTATGTACATATATCGTGTCACGCGACACGTGAATGCG
>DWQQ01000763.1:0-10435 GCA_018244775.1 Oxynetra roscius flavomaculata
CAATATCTGACCTATTTGGTCGAGATAGGTGAGTCTCGGCCTCCCTCGGCCCCTACGTCCATCAACACTCGCATAACATAAAATATTATTAACATAATGAATAATTAACCGAATTAAATTTATTCAATATGTCCTCTCGGATGCATTCCATTTGCCTAATTGTTTTGTACCCAAAGACGATACCTGAAATAAAGTGCTAATTACGAAATTCCTTACGAAAGATACTTTAAAGCTACATAGATACTTACTGTAGTAAAAACATCAAAATATATAGGGTACTTTAAAATGCTAACTCAACAGCGATAAATTTTTAAGTAGCACCAAATTTATTAGATTAGTATGAAATAGTTCCTGGCCTCAGTGCACCTCAATTTTCTCTTTGTACAAACGTTATCATACGGCGTAGAATTTCAGGCGCATAGACATTAAAGTATGTTGCAGCATATTTGGTCTGCGTTTTACGTTATACATAAGACTGATGCGTAAATAATTAATGATTCTGGTCTATATGCTGCCCTTAAAGATATACAATTTGAAAATGAAATAAAACTTAAGCCAGCCGTGAAGCGCATACGCCCGAAATCATATACATATGTACAAACGCTAATGATATAGAATTATACATTGAAGGTAGTCAAGGTTATAAATGTTCATATTATTAATGCATATTTAGATTTATTTTTAAATTGTGTACACCTAACAAATACGTTATACATTCTGAATTTAAAGGATAATGTAACAGAAAGATTGGTTCTTTATAGACGAAAATAAGGTACAGCGCCATCTATTGTGACCAAATAGTATCAAGTTTAGATCAATAATTGAGGAGCGTTTTCACAAAACAATACATCAAACAAAAAATGAAAATTGGTTTTTTTTTTTTGTCGTTTCGTACTCAATCTCTATAGGGCTATACGATGGTCTTTACGAATTTTCTGTAAAAGATACATAAATTATTCAAAAAGTACAGCGAAGTGCCTTAGTTTTTTTAAGGTGATACATCTACATCGAACGATTTTTTTCAAAACGATACATCAAACGCGGCTATTGTTGTTGTCTCATTCTTACAAACATAAATGATTATTGTCTCATATTTCACATTAGTTTGATTGTTTAGGTCATAATCGGGAGTGCACGCAGTTTTTCTCTGAGTTATAAATTATTGTATGCAATAATGGATAACGGAGAATATAACACGCCAGTTAATGAAGTTGACAGAGGACGAACGTCCAGACGTTGACGCACTACTCCGAAGACCTCTAAATACACTGAAGACGAAAAAAGTGATCCAGATTTGGACTGTAACCACGATTTAGACAAAACAATAGCAGGCGCCACGAAAAGGTTTATGCCAGGCCATTCCACTAATATAACTTATAATGCTATGAAAGGTAAGAACTCATTAGTACCTACATATTTAGTTTTAGCCGGCTACCGCGTCATGTCAAGCAATTTATAACCTTATAATCTCACTTAGTGTAAATAATATGCAACTTGGATTTTGCACCTACCTGTCTGTGCGATCGTGTTTAAGCCTGTTAAGACACGTGCGATATCGTCGTATCACAAAACATTTGTAACGTTCACTTCGTTCGTTCGTTCAGGTAATAAATATATTTTAGGTAAAAAAAAAATAACCGTCACGCCAGGTCCCACCGGGATACAGACAGCACCGAGTGCCAAACATCTCTGTCCTTACAAACCTGACGTCCTTAATATATTTTAGGTATTTCCTAAAATATATTTATTACCTGCTAGTTATATTCCGAGATAAAAAAAGTAGACTATGTATGTTGTTAAAATCATAACATGTGTCTATATGTATACTTACCTATATTTTTTTTAACTTGTTACAGAATTATAAGAAAACTGTACCTGAACGATACGAAAATCGAACAAGATAAGTTTTTGGTAAAATATATGCGTAAATCTGTTCCGAAAAGACGATCTAAAGTCATAAAATCTGTAAAATTCCGCAAGATTGCTGTCGTGTATTTTGTATCAATAGGGCATGGAGAAGAAATCCAGGTATGTTCTAAAACTTTTCAGAAAATAACTCGTACTCAACGAATGCATCTTCTTTGTGTAGCTAATGCATTTCTGTCTACTAGTGCGCAGCCTAAAGAACGATAAGGTGATAAGAGTGTCAAACAACTTGAAGATATAGCTGAAATGGGAGACCTGATAAAAATATTGCATTGCATTGCATAATGCAACATAAACCTAATATGAAAGAAAACAAGGCCGATATAGTTTTATGTTTGGTTAGAAAATCAAAGTGGGCGGGGTGCTAATGAAATAGCGGCGGCACTTAAACATTATTTGAAAAAGATAGAAGAAAAATGCCTCAAGGAAGAGAAGAAGAATATGAAACTTGAACTGTACTCCGATTCTTGCAAAAGTCGAAATAAAAACTTCATCATGTTAGCCATACTGGCAAATGTCATGGCTACTAGTAAAGTTTTTTGTAAGCTGTCCCACCTTTTCCCCATTCGAGGCCACAGTTTTATGCCTCCTAATGAGTGTTTGGAAGGGTTGAAAAGGACTACCGCCAGCGTGAAGTTATTGTATCGCCAAATGAATACTATACATTCTCAATAAACATGGCCACATCAACGAATGGGGCAAAGATTGGTTTAGTTATGACATAAAAGGTTAGCCCAAAAGTACGATAAAGGCAAAACTTCCATTAAAGTTGGATCCCGCGCTTTAAAAAATATTGAAGGTAGTGTTCAGGAAGTTAATTCTGCTGCGCCAGTGAAAGTTGATGTTAAATCTTTCGTACGATTCGATTGTGCTCAGTTGCCTAAAATCAACATGGTTCCTTCAAAAATAAAGTAGATGTTGAAAATGTATTCTGTGATATATCTGATGATCCTGATGCTAAGGCATTTTATGCAGGCAGATGTTCTCCAGGGTTCAGCTCTCGAAAACGACAATGTACGCCGAAACTATGACGATGAAAAACCCGTGATATAATCCACTAATATTATAAAGGTGAAATCCTGTGTCCGTATGCAGTTTCGAACTAAATGTATCGGGTTTTTATCAAAACGTAACATCAACAGTAGATGTATCAAAGTTGAAAAAACTTAATGTTTTACATGTCATTTTGTTGGTATGTTTATGTGTAAATGTTTTTATAAGTAAAAAGTATCAGATTAAACTAATTAATAAACTAATAAGCAGTTTCATTTAATATATTTAATGGAAACCCTTGCAATTAAATGAATCACGTCACTGAAAAAAATATCATATTACGATATATCGTTTTGAAAAAAGGCTCCTCAATTATGGTGGTCGTACACGGATATCCGTGAAAGCGGTTGAAGTATAATTGTATAATAAAATATATAGAAAAAAGAGGATTTCGAACTTCTACTAAATTTTATGAATAAATTAAGTTAAAAAACTTGTCACCACTCCATTTATATAAATTTTATTGTTCCGGTTCCAAGATAATAATTTAAACAACAAAAATGCTATTAACTTTCTACTCAAGAATAGGTATAACCTCTGACTTTTCTGAAATACAAATATTGCAATTAACAAATACTATTGCTCATTGAATAAAGAAAATTCTAAGGGAATATTCAGGGAGTGTGACTGAATACCAAAAACAATACAGCTGCCAAGACGGAGAGTAGATCGACTTATCCCTGTTGAATGCTGCCAACAATTTTATCGTCGCCGGCGCAATTACGCCACGACTATGATCCAGATTATTGCGTGGATACATTTGCATATTCATACCCTCACTAATTATCGAATACCAATATTAACACATACTTATTATATATTATACAGAAAGAAATCCAATTCGAAATGTAACTAAATGCTGTTATAATCTTAAGTGTAGACTATATTTTAACCATACAATTTTACATTAAACAGATAGATTTACATGTAATATATAGAATTATAGGTAACTGTCAACAGAATTAATTCATTATAATGAAATAAAAAATATACATTAAAAAAACATTATTAAGGTAAACATTTTTTATAATCTTGAAAATTTTTATTGCGTTATTATTAAAAATTATCGTAAATAGTCGTTAAATATAATTATTAAGATTTACAGTTATGTCAATGTGTGTGTGTGTCTATGTCAAGTAATTCTGTAATATAAAAGTATTTAATGTATTACAGTGTTATAATTAGTATACATTGACCAATACTATTTTTATACAAATGACGTAACTGAAAGCAAAGTAACGCAATAACAGTTCTGTCATAATATCTAACGACACGGAAATCGTATGAGATCGAGAACTAATAAGAGATCATAATATCTAATAATACATAGCAAACGTAACAGACAACACTTCCAACTAAAAAAAAGATGGATAGATAATACACCCACTTTCTTATTAACAAAACGATCCAATTCCAATCCGGTTCCGGTTTTTATCGACATTTACGATACGTTTCAGATAACGCAGGATATAGCCACCTCGTGTCATTTCCTCCGCTCTCTAGATGATATCGTATCAATATTTTTGAATATATTTCCTGTTGTCATTAATTTAAACGATGCCCCCGGGCGTAGAAACTTTGCAAAACTCTCATCTCGCTGGTTATTGTAAAATAATAAGCTGCATTTGGAATAAAAATGTTAAATTTGTATAGACGTTAATTCGCCACGTCATTGCATTGAATGTAAACAGATATTCGGCTGAACAAAACGTTTTGTGTCCAATTTAAACATTGTATATTAGTTAACTCTGCGCGTTTAGTATTTTTCAATCGACAAAGTATTTAGGAATACTTTGTCGATTGATTTATATCAATACAAATGATAATAATAAAATAAGCATTTAAATGAATATACGAATATAACTAATTATTTAGCATGGTTCGCAGTGATGAAAAAAAATGTTAATTTATAATTTTTTAACGGATTTCTTTTTCACACTAGCGGTTATTTTTAGAATTTTTCTTTTTTAAAGAAGTATATAATTCTGTCTAAGTGATTAAGTATGATTCCGCTGTTAAAAATGCCTGTAACAAGATGCTCATATGAAGATAGATCTTGTTCAACCCATTTACTGATCCACTCTCGAAAACGGGATTCCTCTCATACTAAAAGGGTTAAAACTGAGTTTGCCAAGTTGGCTAAGACCAGGTTGATATACTTAACACAGTTCAGCCATGAATGTTTCTTCATGATATTCTTCTTAACCATTACAATAGATGATACATACTCCTAAAATATACATGAAGCTAAAAATATTGCAGGATAAAATTGCACAAACCTAATGATATGACGGGATAAAGTTGCATAAAGCTAATTATATGACAGGATAAAGATGCATAAAGCTAATAATATGCTGTGAAGTTATAGATATGCCAGCATTTGGATACGATCAGTAAAAGTAGCAGATTATAATCTTCACAACCAAGCAATCGCTGTTACTTGATCAACAATTACAATGACTATCCACTATACTTGATGATCTCATTAATGTTGAACTGATGGATGTACGTATATAATATTATATAGAGAAACTAAATAAAGCAAGCCAATGTACCGCTGGATTTCTACGCAATGCAAATAGTGCGTAGTTACAATCTAAAATCATCAGTGAAACAATGAAAGTGCTGTTTCAAATGGCTAATTAGCCATATTATGAAACGTGGACATAGTTAAAAAAGAAGTGGCGATATTTATAAAATGTAAGGAATATTTAAATAACTGTTATAGTAACTAGCCTGTCGATGGAGTGATTAGTGAACCAGACCGCTGAGCTGGGGGTCGAAGGTTTGATTCTGACATTTGTTCTGTCTGAGTGTAAAAAAAATATCTGTATAAGTATATATTTATGTGTAGTTATTATCAGCCGTCAGCAATAACACAGTCAGTTTAAATGCCTAATACGGGATCAGATGGGATCGAGCTGTGAGATGGGAAATACAAGATATGTATTTATTTTTATTATTCTTGTCATCCGATACGAATGTCCAAGTGATTTTAGAGGTTAAAAAAGAGAGGTTAAAAATTAATGAATATACAAGTACCATTAAACTGGTGGATAAATCTTAAAATTTTGATTTTAACTTGTCATATGTGTACCGTGATACAAATATAAAAATACTCTTTTTAAAGTTAATAACGAAGGAAGGCACTTCAATCGGCACTACATCCTTGTAAGTTTACAAGCGGTCAGCGCGTTGGCTATCGCGCGATCGGACCATATCGATAACAACCATTACGCCCACGAACCAATTTCATTTCGTGCTAATGTATTATTTCTTGTAGATCACTCGCTAAAATGAAATATATGTAGCTATATATGTTATAAATTTCCTTTATTACTTTTACAGCATATGTATATGTTACGGCCCAAACCGTATACTTAAAATAATTAATCTGCTATACAAAAATAATATGCGTAATTCTAAGAAATAAGCGTTATAAAGTCAGGTAAAAATTGGTACAGTCAGAAATTTGGGCTTCCCGTTCCGGGAGTCTGGCATACAAATCGTGATAAGCACTTCTTTTGTATATACTTATATGCTTTTTCATGCTTTACTCATTGTTAGGTATACACATGTACACTTATTTCTAGATTTGTTTCGATTCAAAGGATGTCAAGACCGGTCGACCTGTATACTACAGACGACCAGCTCAGTCCTCAGGTGAAACAGTGCATCTGTGAGCAATGGAATAGCAAGGATGCAAATTAATACTAACTGCATTCATACTGACAAATACTATCTCGACTAATGTATACTAACAGTCTAATATTTTTATTAGGGCCTAATATGAATCAACAAACTGACACTAATAGTCTAGTACAGTGTTATTTGAGGTCATGCAAATGTCTTTGGGAGACAGAAGCCACTTGTCAGTGAGGCGTGCTCGGTTGTTGTTCACGTCAAATAAAAAAATACATTCAATATAGCATATGTCAGGCATTATTATAGTTATCGTTTATCAGATGTGGGGCGGCGCTTGGGCTGTGGGGTATGGGGCAAAAAGGTAACAAAAAACCTCCCAGCACTTATTACATTAAGAAAAATTATTTCCGTGACCTTACTGCAATAACAGGCAAGTAACTTACTGTCGATGAATATTAGATTCCTGTCATTAGTTTACAAGTCAAGTCATTTGTTACTTGGGATATAGAAAGAACCTGGGAAAAATTTTAATCATTTTTTATTTTAACATTTCCTTTTCGCTTTTTATCCTTCGAATGGGCCTTTGTTGCGTAATAAACTTAACTGAACTGAAAAGGGAGTCCCCCTTGACTGACTTTGAAATCTTTTGAAAGTTTTTCGGAATATTTCGTTGTGTTTCCTCACCGATATTCCAAGAAACAAATGACGAATCTTATGACGACGATATTTAAAACACTCAAAGTTTGTCGAACTTTATGTGAAACACAATTTAGTCTATATTTACGTACATGCAAAACTTTACTCCTTTTTTACTCCGATCCTCACATATTATTTATAATCTAAACTGCAAATACCGACAAAGTCCCAAAGCAGTAAAATGAATTTTGGAAGTAACTTACATTAGTCTCTTACTAATTGTGAGTTACGTTAAATTATCAGCATATTTTTTTCTAAAACATGTCGCGTCTAAAGTCGCATCTAGCATCTAAAACATGTCGTCAAAAGGCCTGTGTATATGGAATCCTGTAGTAATGTAAAATTTAGATTCAATCAAGTCAAGAAAAACAATCATTTTTACTAGTTTATGATTATTCTCCGTTCACTTATGGTTGTAGCTTACTGAACATGGTATAGTAAAATGGCTTTTATAGCTAGATAATATTTAATTCACCCTTAATCACATTAATATTAAAACATATTTCTACAACTATCTCTTCCCTGTGTCGGTTCATGCGCCACGTTTTAACTGTTAGTCTTTATTTATTTTATATATGAAAGGTCAATGTACTACCAGTATTTATGTCGCATTGTTAATATGTAATAAACTCAATTGTAATAGAAAAAGCTGTTTTATATTCTTATGATAATTGATTACTTAATAATTTAATAAAATAACAAAAATGTCTAGAGACAATTTTACACACGGCTATCTGAATTGTAACTAGAAAGAGCTGGTGCATGGTAATTACACAAATGATAATATACACATACATTTAAAATTTTAATACCCAGGCGCCAAGCAAATATCACACGTATATATTGTTCTGAGCGGGAATTGCACCTACAAACCCAAAAAAAGCAGCTAAATCGCTAACCACTAAACCAACAGGTTATTCAGTTATATAAAACTATAACTATATTGTTATAACAATCCGTAGAAAATCTGTATAACAATCAGTAGAAAAGTTAATTGGAGTATACGCGAGAATCCCTTAATTTTACGTATAAAATAAACATATTCCTACACTGAGCCGTAGCTAAAAAGCCTGGCTTGAGCTAATTTAGACAAATTCTCATTCAACAATCTTACCATATTTACTCTGGTTCTTTATATGCTGACGTAACAACGATATGGCGCTCCAAATTACCCGTATGTAAATTAACCTTTAAAAAGTTTTACGTTTTATTTCATGTTATATTTGGATATTCATATGCTTAAGTAAATGTAAATTTAAATTTAAATCTGCTTAGATTGTTTTCATAATTGAGATATAACAATTATTTGTTTATTGTGCTCTGGAATTGTAATAAAATTGTTAAAAAGGAACAAAAATTATAATTATATCGGTCAATGTGATATTATGTTTTTTATTGGTTATCGGCGTTATCAATTATGAAGCAACAAAGAAGTGAATTGTTATTTTTATTACACGTACAAAAAATTATAACAATTATTCTTTAACAATCATCATGACCGATCCTTCTGTTGTTTCTTTGCAGGATCTTCTCTCAGAGTATTCTCTCAGAGATATTGAGACCATAACCTACTGTACTAGCTCACTTCGCGTTGAGAAACTTCGCATACCCTAAGGAACATTATAGAGTACTCTAATGAGTACAGTTTTCCTCACGATGTCTCAATTCACGCTTAAAGCTAGTAATATTTAGTATTTTTAAAACGAATATAATTTTGAAGAGGTTTCAATTCAAAAACCCTCGAGTGGGAGCCTAAATTCTAATCAACTAAGCTATCGATGCCTATAATTTAAAAAGTCACAAACACTAATTTAAAGCAACATAAAACAGTTCATGAATATTACTACCATAAAATACCTTCGTGTCGCTTCGTCTAGCGCCGATAGAAATCACATGACAGTATCCGTATTTTAATAATTCTTGGAAATTTTGGATTTTTTTAGAATTAATATATTAATTCTGAGAACGGAAATTGAGGATTTTTGAACTAAACAGATTAATTAATGGTCTTTATTACTTTGAATAAGACTCGAGATTAAATACGAGTACCTGATTGAGGAGAATATGCAAGTAAATCCAATAAAAAGCCAACGCTGCCATTAAGAAGCAGAACTTATCCGATTCAATGAATTACTAAATCAATGAATTATTGAATTCACATTCCCACGTATTTTGCTTACGCAGGGTAAGTGATCTAATTTGCTCAGCGAAAAAAAAAACCAATCCACACAGTACATTCGTAAAGGTCAAATGAGAAAAGGTCAAACGTATCCGTAAGATTTTATTAGCCTTTATAGAACTTCCCGAGGTTGGTTTATCCCCGTTTCAACCGCAAGTATAGGTATACTGAAAATAAATGTAGTAGGTACCCATATTATAAGTGAAATAAAAAAATCTATCATCTTTTTCAATATGATTGCGTAAAAGTTTTGGTGGACAGATCAATTTCGTACTGAGTTTTAACTTATAACGTATGCAACTTAAAAATGCTTTAAAAGTAATACTTACCCGAACATCGCGATGACCATAAGTAATGCAAAACTTTGTACTTGGCGGTAATTTATTCAAAAACTTGAGAAGTATTTAATATACTTTTAAGATGTTATAAACCTGCGTCGAATTTTTATGTCGCGCTTAATTGCCATCGGATACGATCAAGAAATCGTAAGGATTTTATGATATAATGAAGCAAATAAATATCGCTAGTACAGTTCATATGTGTATATGTATATATTTTTTTTATTGACTGGCCCGTTGGTGCAGTGGTTATTGAACCTGAGTGCTGCGTCAGGGGGCCGTGGGTTCGATCCCCAAACACACACACACAAATATTTGTCCTGGGTGGGGATCGAACCCACGACCCCCGGCGCAGCAGTCAGGTTCACTAACCACTACAGCAATATATATATATATAAATAAATAAATAAATAACCGTCACGCCAAGTCCCTAGCGGGGTAGGCAGAGAGCACTGTGTGCCAAACATCTCTGTCCTTGCAAACCTGACGTGCTTCGTCTACATTCATCAGTCTCTTCATGTATACGCGCCGGTTTCGGAGGCTCTTGACTCCCCCATCAGCCAATATCTGACCTATTTGGTCGAGATAGGTGAGTCTC
>DWQQ01000764.1:0-10434 GCA_018244775.1 Oxynetra roscius flavomaculata
CATACATGCCGGTTTCGGAGGCTCTTGACTCCCCCATCAGCCAATACCCGACCTACTTGGTCGAGATAGGTGAGTCTTGGTCTCCTTCGGCCCCTATCGTAATAATCTGCAAAAATAACTTAAGCTTAATTTATTTCTGCAATGTAAAGTCTGATACAATCAAATATTAAAATTCTTATTGTAATCCCAAGTAGATAGTGATAGCCTGGTAGTTGATTACTAATAGTCGTGTGGTTTAGAATGCAGGCTCCCACTCTGAAGGTTTGAGTTCAAATCCCGGTTCGCAACTTACAAAATGATGTGCTAGGTGCATATTTAACATCTTATGCGGTTACGATGAAGTAAAACATCACCAACAAACCTGTGGCACCTTACAAATTAATAGAGGCATTTAAAGCGTGTGAAATCTGCCTACCCGCACTTGGCCAGTTTACTAGACTATAGTCTTAGCCCTTCATATTCAAATTAACCTAGGAAACCTATGACCAAATCTTGCGATAGAACGATAAAAGGGTTAATAAAGATAATGAAATGTTACTGCCTTAAATCTCAACCACCAAGCTATCAATAATCAAATGAATGGCCATCAATGTATTCACATATTTTTGTAATACCTAGTACAATTACCACGTCAAATTACACAATAGATCAGTTAACTATATTTTATATGTCATATGTATCCTCTCTAAGTATAGTAGTTAGTCGTACTCGTACTTAATTGTACTGAGTAAATAATTGTGTAACGCTACAAAAGGGATCGTACCTCGATGCATTTGGGTGTAATGTAGGTCGCAGTGTGTTCCGGCGCGGTTCTAGATAACGAGGTAGCCGGTAGGTAACCTAGGCACACGGCCCGCGAGCTGACCGCGCCCGCTCATGTGTGTCCGACATATCATTCCAGATATATTAGGATTAATAACGCCCATTGATGGTGCAACTAAGCTGCTAAAATATGTGTTTCAAATAAAATTATTACTTTTTGATTTATTTTCAAATTTTTTTGACATTCACATCTAATGATGGACTATTGTGTTATATGAAATTATTACTGTTTTATAGAAAAAAGGTAGTGAATGAATCAATAAAACAGTCATAAAAGTTTCAAAAGTAACTTTTATTACATATTTTGAATAGATATATAGTATAATTTTAATATAATACGAACACGGCGAAGAATAATAATATTTTTCAGACCAAGTGTTTCTAGTATTCTTTCTCATAGAAATTGTTAGTACACGTTTTTATAACACATCGGCTATAAATAACTACCGTGAATGGCGAGCTTTACGAATATCCGCGTGTTGCATATACTAGTCGGTGTATTGCAATCCGAGACTGGCCTGTCTTTCTTATTAAATAACACTAAATTGGGCAGGAACATTATCTCCTGCACATGGCAACACCGCTCATTAGCTAGTTGATCTAGTAGCATAAAATCTTAATTTAATGTAAGTCCCAGGACACACCAAATTCTAATGGTAACTTTATTGGATATACAACTGCGACCTTTACTTCTAGTAAATTGCGGCAATGTTAATTTGTGACAACGTATTTTTGTTCATTGTCAGTGAATTTGTTTCGATGTAGGTGCTTAACATTATGTTTTAAAGGTTTTCCCTCGATCAAAGAATATATTATGTACATGTGTGTAAATTTATAACCGACCGACCGACTATTGGTTAGCTAGGTATAATATTAGACGAAACCTTTACAACGATAGTATATTGTAAGATATGTGCATAACATAAAAATTAAAAGTTTAACACGTGTTAAAAATTATATATATGAACTAATAGCATTGTTAACTAAATTTAAAAAAAACACTCTTACAACAAACAAATAATTAACGCTATGACTTTCTTTCCTTAATAGGTATTATATTAATATTTATCTTACTATGGCATTAAATAAAGTAATCTAATAATAAGTCTCGTCCTCGATCCACTTTGAAAAGTTATTTCTAATTAAATATCTTCTAAACTCGTCACCTAAAATCATGAGAATGAAGAAAGGCCAGGCGAGTAATAAATCGTGCCACGGCAAAGATTCCGTACTAAAAATCTCGTGACATATCGGTGTATAGGTAACTATCAATGCTAATACCATCTCCACGACGATGCTAAAGTTTAGCACGTGGTTAGACATACCTTTTTTAATGAGCGATATGCGGCGCGTTTTACAAATAATAACATCGGAAACCTGAGCCCAGCAAACTGCAACAAAGTACGCAGTTTGCGCTCTCCTCTCTAGTCTCTTTCTATCCATGTAAAACCAACTTCGACCTAAAGCGTCTTTAACGACCGCGGAATTTGACTCCCAACTCTCGCGAGTCCAAATTAAGCTGGACGGGAAAAACCCGCTTTCGGCGAACACGACGAAATAAGCATAAATTCCAGCGAAGAATTGTATCAAGCCTATTTGAAAGTAAGCCATGTATATCAAAACTCTCGTCACGAGGTGGTCGGTTGGCTTCCGAGGTGGTATTGACATGATATCTTCCTCGGACGTCTCATAAGCTAAGCTCATAGCTGGTAGAAGGTCCGTACCGACGTTAACCACCAATATCAATATTAAAGTCATAGGAAGAGGCATACCCAGGCACGCGTACAAGACAAACGGCATCATTTCAGGTGTATTCGAGGTTAAGGTGTAAGCAATTGTCTTTTTGAGATTGTCAAATATACGTCTCCCTTCTTGTATACCGAGGACGATGGAAGCAAAATTGTCATCTAAGAGAATCATGTCCGCTGCTTGCTTGGAAACTTCGGTCCCGGTGATGCCCATAGCAATACCAATGTCAGCTTTTTTCAACGCAGGCGAGTCATTGACGCCGTCTCCCGTAACTGCTACAACGTGTTTCAACGCTTGATAGGTTTCAACGATAAACAACTTCTGTTGAGGGCTGGTCCTGGCAAATGTAATTTCATTGTATTTCTTCATCGCTGCTTTCAAATCGTTAACACTCATTTTTCTTAAATCATCTCCGGTTATTACCGCTGCCTTAAACTGACTTTTTATATGCGGTGGAACATCAGCTAAGTCTATGTGATGTTCGAATGCGTAATCATAAGCTGTAGGCTGAGTTATCGTTCCGCATTGGCGAGATATGGCCAAAGCTGTAACTGGATGGTCTCCGGTGACCATAATAACTTTTATACCAGCTTGACGGCATAAAGCAATAGATTTATCAATCTCATATCTAGGTGGATCTATCATGGATATAGCACCAACAAACCTCATATCCTCTACGGGAAAGTTACGATTTTGCGTATCAAAGTTATAACCAATAGGGTAGACGTCTTTTGGTAAATGATAATCGCAGTAACCAATCACCCGTTCTCCCATGTTGGCTAATTTTATGAAATTCGCTCTAAGTTCTTTTTTTACCTGTTGGCTCATTGGTTCATCGCCTTCTTCTGTCAAAACCCTTGTACAATATTCTAAGATGATTTCTGGAGCACCTTTCATTATCTGATAGTAGCTATTGGTAGCTTGCATTCTATGTATGGTCACTTGATATTTGTATGCCGAACTGAATGGTATTTGCGCTTCTGTCGGGTTCATTTGTTGCGTTTGTGTGGCGGAACGATTTATTTCCATGTATCTTAATATCGCTGATTCAGAAGCGTCACCTATCACCTTCATCTTTTCTATTGGCAAATTTTTTGTATCGTGAGAAAAATAAGCTTTAAGATTGAGAGAAGCCGCTAAGCTCAAAATAGAATATGCATGCTCGGACACGTGTGCGTGATCAGTTTTATCATATATAGTGTAATTGCAAAATAAATGGGAAACATTCATTTGGTTTTCGGTCAATGTGCCGGTCTTGTCGGAACATATGCACGACGTGGAGCCTAAAGTTTCCACGGCTTGCAGCGTTTTTGCCAGACAATTTTTCTTTTTTAACTGATTCGCCGATAATGTCATACAAACGGTCAAAGTTACTATCAGTCCTTCGGGTACGTTAGCTAAAATGATACCGAGCATATATTGTAACGCCGACAGCCAACTTTTCTGAATAAAAAATACCATAAGGAAAAATATAATACCAAAACTAAAGGCCACGCCACATATCAGTTTAATAAAATGCGTTATCTCTTTAGCGATAGGCGTTTCTTCCTTTTCCAAGCCAGTAACTAGTCCCGCAATTTTACCTATCTGCGTCAGCTCACCAGTTGCGATGACTATCCCTTTAGCAGTGCCTTCAGTTATGGGACAGCCGAAAAATACCATATTTTTTGATTCAAGTGGATTAGCGTTTGTGCACTCTGGACGATGTTTAATTGGTTCCGATTCGCCAGTCAGGGAAGACATGTCCGTTTTGAAATTAGTACTTGTGAGTATTCTCACATCAGCAGGAACCACTTCGCCTCCTGACATTTCGACAATATCTCCCAAAACTACATCGCTATTTGGGATTACCTTTTTAACACCTTCCCGAATGACGATGGTGTTGGGTGGCACCATTTTTTCAAATCCACTCATAACCGCCAGATTCTTAGCCTCCTGATAGAACCCGAATAATCCTGTTCCAACTATCGTCGCGGTTATAACACATCCTAGGTACAAGTATTCGTTTCCAGGGTGTCCTTCAGCGGCGCCAGGATCAATGAGGTCGGCAGCGAAGTAGGCAATGAAATTAAGTGCGGCTCCACACCATAACACACATTGGAACCATCCAAACAGATTGTGTCGAAATATCTTCCAGTAGGTGTTGCCTCGGAGCTCTTTCAATTGGTTAGGACCATGGTGTTCTAATAACTCCTTGGCGAAATTCTCCGTAAGTCCAGTGGCGATGTTCGTCCGGTATACAACTTCAAGTTGGGCCGGAGTGAGAAAATGGTCGCCGGTGTGCGTTTCCTCCTTCAGAAGATTGAGCTCGGATATATCGGCGTTGGCGTGTTGTATGCTGGGACGTTTTGTGCCGACCAGCGAAGTGCTGGAACGTCGTCGCGAATTGTGAGGCATTATTGTTGATCACTCACAGCCCCGATTTAATAAAATAAAGCTCTTCAAAGGGCTTTTTTTATTCTGCAATAATTGTCATTACGGAAACTTCTATTCTTTGCCTGTCATTAGCTGTCAATGATGCGAAATTACCAATATCTTATAGTTTGATTTAAGAATAATAAATATTTACTCTCGGCCAATCACATGAAAACTTAATATATATTTAAAAGTATTTTGACGATATCGATAAAAGATTACTATGATTAAAGTTAATTGTTATAGTATTACAAACAGGTGTATCAATATAAAATAAAGCTTTGTCGGAAAGCAGTCAAACGAACATTTTGATAACAGCCCCTCTTAGTAATTAATAGTTATTTTCTCATACAATTATGATACACCAACAGAAGCGTTCTGTATATGGAATATATACAGCTATTCTCCTATCACAAAAATCGAAAACATCATCGCCTCACCCCTAAAGATATACCCCCCGTCTCTACGATCAACATGATTTTAAGACACTCAATATTCGTATTGCACCTGTGCGTAGTTGGAGTAATTATTGTTTGTTATAACAGCGATTACAGATAAAGCGGGTGGTTCTGCACACAACAGATAAAAAAACGCAAAGATACAAGTTTTAAAAATACGTTTATTAAAAAAAAAAACTGTCACAACTTATAACGTATGATCAATGACAGGGCGACTATAAAAACCGTTATTTTTACATAATTACAAAGGAGTTCAGGATCGAAGATAGCTAAAAAACAATATACTGTACTATTCCAACTGATACAATTTATTTGTTTATACTCGTTTCATATACGTATCTATTTAGAGGATGCATTCAACTCGCGTTCCATCAGATAACCAAAACGACGTGATAGACTATTTACACATGCACGGTCGTTGCGGTCATCAAGTGGAACGCGGAGAAATCGAAATCCATTTCCTTGTAGATTACCGCCAACTTTAAAAAACTTATTTTATATATTTATGTAAACATTATCGTTATAAATATGGACATTCTCGTGAATATTTATAATTACACGATTACAACTTACACCCATGTGTATATATAACATACACTGTGACATTATGCTTTCAATTCGACAGTAAAATTATTCTTACACATAATGAATTTGGTGACATTTTTAATATAATAAACAATGAAGTGAAAAAAAATTGTTAACTCAATCGTGCTATACTTATATTATTAACATTTTCCTAAATATCTAGGTATTACTCTATTTGTAACCTTTTGTTTTTTTACCCAATAGCTACCACATCACTACAATATACGTTAAGAGAATCAAACTTTTCTATATTTCATTTTTCTCACGAATGTTTTTTGGTAAACAAGTATGGCGAATGCCCCATACATATAGATAAAGGTACTGCGAAAATATCTTTTAGCACTGTACACAAATAATAAAGACCAAAGCAAAATATAAATAATAATAAAAAAAAATTTTGAAAAACTAAATATATTATAGTGTGTGTGCAATAAATAACATGTATTTAGGAACCAAATTACATGGATCGATAAAATACATACTTTATGAAACTGAACATCTACATTTTAGCTAATCGGCAAAAAATAGCTTAAAAGTATAAATACAAAATATATTGGTACCCACATAATATCGACATCAATGAAATATAATTAATATGAAGAATTTCGAAATTAGATACAAAGGTAGATTTAAACGGCTTTGTAGGTGCTACTAAGTAGCGTACTCCATCCAGTAAACGATTTCATATGTAACATTATGATTTGTGATGTTTGTTTAAAAGAAAAATAATATTATTAATAAATTATACATACGGTATCATTTATCGCATTATTTTACACAATCTTTTTTTATACGACGTAGCAAAGGACCAGACAGCAAACACGGTAGACGCTGCCGACTATAACTTGCAAATTACATTTGACTGTTCTGGCGGGAAATTCATTATACGTCAGTTTCATCATGACATTTAGGTTCTTTTCACGTGTTCGTTTTTTTTAAATTAAAGTCATCACTAAATTATTATTATGCCCTTAAATTAGTCAGTATGAATATAATATTTAAATGAAACTCATTAACCACAATTAAAAATTCAATTTTATTCCATGTATCATACTTTTGTTGATAGTTTAATTTTCCAAAATCTAGACCATATTCATTTTGATCCAATAGCTGCATAATACTGGCGGCACGTCGAAAGCGTTAGTGACCAGCTATACAACTTTAACTTTAAACATATAAAAACACTTTTAAGAAATCAAATGGGTTCGCAATTTTTCGGGAATACGGTTGATAAAAAGGTTGCTAATAGTAAAAATTAACTCGATACTTGTGACTCATCAATACAAACATCCAAAACGTGTTTTTTTTTTGTAACCTGCAAATTGCATACCTCAGTCGGACTGCGCCGACCCAAACTGATTACTTGTTCCTCTGGCCCATGTAAGCAAGCAAAACCTATACCAGAATAAAATAACCTACATAATATCTATACAAAATTTGTGATGCCACTACTACTCTATGCTCTTTTGAAGTTGTTCTAAATTTAAATTTGTCAACCTCGCACTAGTTACTTCATAGAGCGTTTCGATTTTACCCCATATTAGAAAACCAGATCTTGTCTATGCCCAAGTTATATTTACCCCTCCTTCCCCAAAAAAAAAATCCCCGCAATCTTCGACGGCACAAGGCTTTCCTTCTCGTCATTTTCTTTCGCCATTTGCACTGTGTGTTTAAAGACAAATATATCTATTATATAGCAACTAATACTAAAACCGCTAAAAGAAATACATAAATTCTTCCTTCTATCAAACGGCAAAAGAACTGAATTTCTATTATTATCATGTAACTTATAAAATTGATTTTCATTCCGGTCCAGCTATCTCCTACACTGTCTTAGGGCGCGAACCACGCGAACACCATTTAAAATCGACCCCTAAAATAATGATCTAAGGAATGACATTATATCGGCATAATTTAGGTTATCGTGCCAGCTATCATGTAACCATCTAATATAAAACAATAATATGGTGTCTTTAGAGGAGTATTAAGTAAGCTTTGGTAACAAAACATTTTGTACTTAACACATTTACAAACAATACACAAATATAAATTAAAATAATATTATGCTTAAAAAGTATTTTTAATACTAAAATATGTAATGTGTAATAAATTTTAAAGTAAAGCTGATAGAATCTAAATCAACTTAAAAATGTAAATGGAATATCGATATAAGAAAATTGATACAAAGTGAAATGAACTTTAAAACATAGCCGATAAAATCCAAATTTACTTACAACTAATTATTTGTATATACATATATGTATATGGAATGATTGCAGCAAATCCGAAGAACCCTGTGTCGCGGAACACTTCATTGGGACATAAGCGTCGCGAATACGCTTAAAAATTAATAAGAGATCATATATTAAACAGTACAAAGCAAATCACTACGAATCCAAATTTAATACCAAATTTAACAGTGGAGTTTATTTTGTATATTCAAATTTAAGTTTGAATTTCATTCGTTTCATCATCATCACAATTGTCATCATCATCATCATGATCATCATTGTATAATCAACAAAAGGCTGTGGTGATTTTTTACCCGATCGCGTTAACGTAAACCGCAATGTGTACGGAACCGAAACAGCGCCGCCTAGTGGGGACACGAGTTAACGAGCACGTTCGAAACAACCAATCACGTGCGCTCATCTGCGTCTCTCATCATCATCATCATCTCATCATCAATCGGCGAGTGCCAGTCGCTCGATATCGAAGGGGCAAAAAAATTAATCAAAACAAAAGTAATATGTTGCGGGCATTAATTATTACAGATATAAAAAAACAACCCAAACATATTATTAATATAAAACATTCGTAAATCAAAGTATAAGAAGAATATTTAAACAAATACCTCCGACAACGAAACCAACTCTTCTGCCTTCTACGGTTAGGTTCAATTGCGTTTACAATTGTGGAATTCTAGAAATTTCCATTCTTATTCACTAACAGATAATGCTAGATATTGAACATTGCTCATCCAATATTACATTAACGGCATAGGCATTGGTTCACTGATACTTTAGTAACTTTTCATACAAAATATATCGAACATAACAATCAGCAAAGCAGACTGATGGAGCCGTTGTCGCTGCCCAGCAAGAGTAGCCTGTTCAGAGGCAACACGGACATGCAGGTCAGGACACCCTTGAACGTGTCAGATCGAAGCTTGGTGCTGGAGAAGGAGGCCTCCTGGTCCAGCGACGTGTGGACGCCGATGCGGTTGTTGGTCGTGCCCGATATCAGCTCGTTGTGGTACACAGATAAGCAATGGACGGGCTCCGTGCTGCCTCTGTGGATTATCAGCATAATAATATCTTGGGACATCTCCACACACGGTCATCTGATCACAATGCCGGCACTGATAAACTACATGCATACATATACACATACTTGACATACATACATATAAAAATATACTTATATAGATCCTTTTCTGTGCACAAGATTGAGTACAAATCCTTTTGCTATCATAAAAATATTTGTCTTTCATAGGGATCGAACCAACGAATCTTCGCTCAGGCGTCAGATTCACTAAAGAATGCACCAACAAGCCAGTTGAATTCATAATGTGATAAGAAGCCTACACTCTCCACAATTTTCCAAGTCTTTAATGCATAACACAATGCAAAGAAATGTATATACTGCCAAAAACGAAAACCTTATCAAAATCGAACCGGCAATACTACTGTCGTGCTCGAACAAAAAGATGCATATTTATTTGTGTCAAACATTTGTTCAGTGTGATAAATAATTCTAAAGTGCACTCACTTCAGATGAGCGATCAGCTCTCCGTCGTCTACACACCACAGCGCCGTGACCTGGTCCAGGCCTGAAGTGAGCAGTCGATGATCGTCCACGGCAGCAAGCCGAAGCACCTTGAAAGTAATAAAAGAAATATTTAGATACAAGTTAGAGGATAGACATTACTTCTTTCAACATCTCAAGTTAGACTTGCAACTCATTTGACTACTTCAGAGTAATGATAAACAAGAGTATATCTTTTTTGTCTTACTGTTTGCAATTTAAACGGAATAAAAAGTTCATTACACGATTTACAATACCTTATGATTGTGAAAAACACACGGATACAAAAGCGCACGCAGACACCCACAGAAATAAATACAAATACGTAACACATACGTATACACATGTACTAACACGTGCGCTAGGCGGCGACTCGCACTCGACGGGGCACGTGATCGGTTGTTTCAAACGTTCTTATCGTCGTCATCGGACGGGGCCGTTTTAATACCATGATAGTATACGATAGTGCGTTCGAGCAGGGTACGTTTGTAATAAATAAACGTAAGAGGAGTCGCTCACCTCTCCGTCGTGCGCCTTCCAGTGCGCCAGCGGGCGGCCGCTGCGCAGGTCCAGCACGGCCACGTGGCCGCCCGCCAGC
>DWQQ01000765.1:0-10432 GCA_018244775.1 Oxynetra roscius flavomaculata
GGCGGGGGGGGGGGGGGGTGGGTGGGGGGGGGGGGGGGGGGGGGGGGGCGGGGGGGGGGGGGGGGGGGGGGGGGGGGGGGGGGGGGGGGGGGAAGCTAGGAACGGGCACGGGAAGGGGCTCATCAGGGGTTCCCGAGTCCGGGATCTGGATCCTGCTGATCCGGGGCCGAGGCCGGGGCGGCCTGTCCAGCAGTGCCCTGCTCCCTGATCATCCGGCACACCACTGAAGCAATGCGCTCAATCTCAGCGTCGTCCAACTGAGGCCGAGGAGCCGGTGTCTGTGGAGGGGCAGCAGGGGGTGAGGACGCTCCTATCACGGCACGAGCAGTCGTGCTAGGCAGGCCGCGTATGCGGCCTTTCGGCCGATTCACGACCTCCGGCGTATCCAGCCATCGCTTCAACCCTCCAGTACTCGCAGTCGTACTAGCGGACGCTGATGGCTGTCCGGACTGCTGCTCGGACCCCCTTAGCTGTTCGTATGAGGCCTGCAAAAATAGTGGTTTAACGATATGTTAGGGCATTAATTAACGAAACATACATTGAGGATAGAAAGAAAAAACATTAACTTAAATAAATTGACTCACATCGATCCGCCGGGCAATGTCTGAAATATAGTCGCCCGCCCGGTGCGTCTCGTCCTTGTCCTTCTTCCGCACGTGCGTCTGAGTATAGGTCAGAGCTATGACCTCATCCTCCTCCAGATCCGGGTGCTCGACCGCGTTCATGTGTCGGATGATGTCGTGTGGCACCGACCCCCCCGTGTGCGTCGGATCTCGGTTCTGTCTGTTCTCAGCCCCGCTCTTACTCTTGGCGTCCCAATCTGGATCCGTAGCCCACCGATCTATCATCTGCCCCCATACACGGTGAGATATCCAATGTGGGGGATATCTCGCCATGTCCGTCATCGGGGCACCCGCGGGCAGCTCCTTCTTTGCCCGGTCCCGTGCATCGTGGAGCCATCGGCGGTAATTCTTGCCGATGTAGGCAAAGAAAGCCTGCTGCCCCAGTGCCTGCTGCTGAGGCGTGTCAAACGTGAACCCCTCCTGTAAGGCATTCAATAACACAAATTAGCAACATAAAACAAACTGCAATTTAACATTTACTAACGCTGAAAATTATACGAGAACCGTACCAGCCACTCCTCCCAAAGGGCCTCCCTCGCAGCGGCATCCCAGTCCTTCCAGTACAGGCGTGGCTCGAAGAATCGGCCCTTCACAAGAACGCCGATCTTCGTCCTCGCCTTATTCTCTAGGATCCTGCCAAAGAAGTAATTAAATTAATTAATACAGTTCAAATATAAATTAACACCCAAAAATTTTAAACCTAAGGCATAAGGTGATATTTTTAGTACTTACAGGCCCTCCTGCGTGAGCGTAACTCTCTGTTTACGCTGGGGGTCGATGCGTACCCCGCGTGTCGGACCACGGCCTCGTCGAGATCCTACAAAAGACAGACATTAATACAATTCAAATATAAGGCTAGCGAAAATGTACGAAACACCGTTATCAACTATACCTGAGGTAGAACCCACGGAAGATGCAGAATGCACGTGCGTGTGGGATGAATCTGCGTCGGGCTGGGGCGACGGCTGGGGCTGGGGCGACGGCTCGAGCTGGGGCTGGGGCTGGGGCGACGGTGACGGCGACGACTGGGGCTGGGCCCCCGATGGCTGTCCGCGATCACTATGTTCCTCGCCATCAGTAGGCAATGACGAGGTGGGACTAACCGGGGAGGAAGCAGCTCGGCGTCCAGCCCGGCCACGAATAGCCCGTATCCTATCCATATCTGACTTCATATAGATTATATACAAAGACATTAACACGTGAAAAACAATAATTTAGGCATACATCATCATCGGCACTATATATATATATATATATATGAACGGATGTGCAAAAACACATCAATAAACAAACAGAATTCTAAAATGTTACTACATTTTTCCCGTGATGTTACAACATTACAAGTCAATCATCCCCAGTTTGCGAATCGTCTTCATCACTTTCCTCGTCGCCCTCTTCTTCGTGGGACTCGTCGTCCTCTTCATCTTCTAATTCATCCTCTTCATCAGTAGACTCGGTCACATCATCTCCAACACTTTCAACATCTTCCGCGTCATCATCTACGACTTCTTCTCCCACAAGAAGTGTTGTTGGAAGAGGAAGATCGTCCTCCTCGTTGTTGACCTCAACGGGGAACAAGACACGTGGTTGGTCGGCTTGAAAGGAGTCTAGCTCACTGTCATATGTCACGGGAAATTTCTTGGACTTGATAGTTGTATACCAATGAGATTTGGGATTGGCGACGTCTTCCGCGTAAAAGACTTGTACAGCTTGACTAGCAAACACAAAGGGCTCGTCTGATGCAAGTCTTGACTTGACATTGACATCTACAATCCCTTGAGAGCTAACACGGATTCCTCTACTGCATGTGACATCGAACCACGTACACTTGAACATTACCAGGCGGTTTTGGGAACCCAGATATGTTAGCTCAACAATCTCATCTAGCTCTCCGTAAAAATCCATGCAATTCTCGGCATAACAGTCGCCGTTGACCAAGACTCCACTGTTTTGAGTTTGTTTTGTTCGGTCATCATCTTTTACGTTAAACCTAAACCCGTTGATGATATAGCCGCCGTAACAGGATGTTTGTTTGTTAGGGCCTTCGGCTAGTAATTTCAAGCAGGAGGCCACTGGTCTATCCATTGACTGAACCTATTGTAGATGACGGTAAAAATTAAGGATAAATCAGTATACTAATTGGCCACAGAACTGTATATAACACATAATATAATTTCGTTAAATAATCTTACACGGATTTTGAACCACTGTACAAATTGTGATTTCCGATGAGATTCAAGTCCAGCGGGATCAATGATTAAAGATTCCGCATCGAACTCACTGCAAACCAATATGCATTTAACTCGCTTAACGCACACTTTCAATTACGTACGTACATCAATGTAAGTGAATTAAGACTTTAACTTACTCAACGAATGCCGAAACTTCATCGCAATTTAGAAGGGCATATATTGTTGCAGCACTGTACTCTTCATCTGTTAGCCAACGAGTATACGTTCGGCCGAACGGACTACCTGACTGCTTGAATATTGACAATTGCCCTTCCAAATTTGTGCTTGCTACGGGGTCATTTCGGCCTAGTTGATTTAACCTCGTACCAACATTAGGCCCGAAATATTGACTACAAAAGTTTACAAGTTCTTCCATTACGTAAGCCTCCGCAATTGAGCCTTCAACCCGAGCCTTATTACGGACTTTTTTCTTTAAATGGAACATGAACCTAGAAGTTTAGCGAATCGAGTTAGGTGGAATATCAATGATAACAGATGTCGCATTAAGTGTAAACGAACAACTATAACAATTTAAGGATTACCTCTCGAAGGGATACATCCACCGATATTGCACGGGTCCACCCATCTTAGCTTCATATGCCAAGTGAACAGGCAGATGCTCCATTGAATCAAAGAACGAAGGTGGGAAGATTTTCTCCAGCTTGCAAATCGTCACCACAATGTTCTTCTCAAGCACTTCCATGTTACTCACCCGGATCGTAGAAGAGCATATATCTCGAAAGAAATGAGATAATTCAGTCAAAGTCTCGCAAACAACCCGTGGCAACAGTCCCCGGAAGGCAATAGGAATGAATCTCTCCATGAATACGTGGCAGTCGTGACTCTTCATCCCTTGGAACTTGCATTCCGATACATTGCAACAACGAGATATGTTGGACGCAAACCCATCCGGAAGCTTCAAATTCTTAACCCACTGACAGACCTTCTCCACTTGTTTCTTGTCTAGACAGTAAGGTGCTTTCGGTAGTATGGTCCTCCCACTGACTGTCCGAGGATGCAATTCACGGCGTACACCCAACTGTTGTAGATCCCTTCTCGCTTTAAGGTGATCTTTCGATTTTCCCTTGACATTCATCACTGTGTTGAACACATTATCAAAAACGTTCTTCTCAATATGCATCACATCCATGTTGTTTCGGATCACGAGCGTCCTCCAGTAGGGTAACTCCCAGAAGATACAAAATTTTCTCCAGTTGTGCTCTTTCCCAAACCCTGCAATCTTCCGATCCGGCACACCCTTACCGTGTGGTATGTCAGTATCAAGTGCCTCCAGTTGCGAGAGTACTTCTTCACCAGATGGGTAGTCTAGTGTGACAACCTCACGCTCGATTGTCCCGTCAAATTTATCCTTCTGCCTACGAAACTGATGGCCCGGTGGCAAAAGCTTACGGTGACATCCGAACCACGAGGCCTTTCCGCCGTGCTTTAACGTATGACCGGGGTTCACGCCCATACAAGCAGGGCATGCTAGCTTCCCATGTGTGCTCCAGCCACACGTCATTCCCAATGCGGGGAAATCATGTATAGTCCACATCAAAGCAGCCCTCATCTGAAAATTTTGTTTAAGGAATGCATCATATGTTTCGACTCCATGATTCCATAATTGTTTTAACTCATCAATCAACGGCCTTAAATACACATCTATGTCCTTACCGGGACTCTTCGGCCCCGGAATAAGCAACGACAAGAACATATACGGCCTCTTCATGCACATGCCTGGTGGAAGGTTGTAAGGGACAACAATAACAGGCCAACAGGAGTAAGGCGTGGTAGACTGACCGAAAGGGTTGAACCCATCGGTTGCCAGACCAAGTCTAACATTCCGAACTTCCTGAGCAAAGACTGGATGCCTGCGGTCAAACTCCTTCCACGCCTCTCCATCAGCTGGGTGTGTCAGCACATCGGCATCGTTGCTGCGAGTCTCACGGTGAGCCCTCATATGTTCAGCTGTACTGGAGGAGTAGTACATTCTCTGAAGCCGTGGTGTGACCGGAAAATATCGCAATATCTTCCATGCAATGTTTTTCTTCTTCCCTTTGTCCGGTTTGTACCTCGAATGATCACATACTGGACACCGTGACAAATCCTTATTCTCTTTCCAGAATAATACACAATCGTTATTGCACGCATCTATCCGGTCATAGCTCAACCCAAGTTTCCTCATCATCTTCTTCGCGTCATAGTACGACGGCGGTAGCTTTTCACTTTCGGGCAGTATTTCTTTGATGAAGGTAACAAACTCGTTAAAACCTTTCTCACTCAGCCCATGGTCTGATTTTAACTGTAATAACCTACTAACCGCAGACAGCCGTGTGTGTTTCGGAGCTCCATCCCACAGCGGCTCTTCCGCAGCTCTCAACAACTCATAAAACTGATGAGCCCCCTCGTTCGGCGGTTGTGGACTGTCGTTACCCCAGTCATCATTAGCATGCCCAGCATCCATAATCATATCTCGAAAATCATATCGTGCCGCCTCCCTAACTTCAGTTTGACTAGCCAGGTTGGACGACAATACTATCGTTTCCCCGTGCTGCGTCCACCTTGTGTATCCACCCATAAAACCGTACCGACGAAGATGCCATTTTACTTCAATTCTTTTTCTCCAGTGCAACAACTCACATCTACCGCACGGACACCTTATCTTATCAAGGTCAACATGGGCAGGATGCTCATAAGCGAAGTCGAGAAATTCGTCAACGCGACACTCAAAATCTTCAGCATTCTTCCTTTTCATCCAACTTCGATCGACTGACATGACGACTCAATTATCGTACTTTATACCACCTTCAATTTAGGAAGAATGTGATTAGGCATTGCCGATGAAAACATCAATGCATGAATGTTACAACATGTCTACATATTTTCCCTCCACTCTTGAACAGGTAGTGGTCCTATCCCATTCAGAAAAGCACATGTTTATAAAACAGTGAATAACTCATGCTTAGTCCGATGTCTGTGGAAAATTCGGCAGCACCTCCCCGCATTTCTCCAAGTACACCACATCGATTAGGTGTTCTAACATTCATCTAACCTTGCTCAGGAAGGTTTGACGGATGTTAGAACACCAGATCTGTATGCACCCGGAGAAACACACGAGAACGTGTACCAAATATCCACGACATAGAACATAAAGCATGAGTCAAAATACTGTTTTATAAACAATTAGCTTTTCCAAACTGTCCAAACTGGACATCCAAAGGCTCATTACAAGGCATTACTTTGTAATGAGTACCTTTGAACGGGAACTAAGGGTTTCTATGCATGCATGTGTTCAGAAATTGATAAGATATGCAAGAATCTTTCCGAAATATCAAAACTACAGAATGATCGTTGCATATGTTACCAATTCCACATTAAATAGAACTCGTTGGCAACGAGCTGAACCATCTCGTTGCCAATGGACTTCTCAAAACAACAATTAATATAAAGAAGGCAGGGTTTGTAAACAACGAGTAATTGAACCATCTCTTGGCAAGATGGAGTAATTATGGGATGTACAAGGGCTAATTAGGGCTAACTGGGTTATTAGGGTTAATTACGATTATTAATTATAGCTGATTAGGGTTGATTAGGACTAATTAGGGTTATTTAGTCCTAATTAGGGTTTAATTGTGCCGAGTAGTGATGATTAGTCCTAATTAGGGCTAATTGGGCTTAATTGGGTTATATTAGGGCTAATTAATGTTAATGAGGGATAGTTTCGGATGATTATAGCTGACTAGGGTTGATTAGGACTAATTAGAGTTATGTAGTCCTAATTAGGGTTTAATTGTGCCGAGTAGTGCTGATTAGTCTAATTAGGGCTAATTAGGCTTAATTGGGTTATGTTAGGGCTAATTAATGTTAATGAGGGCTAGTTTTGGATAATTATAGCTAATTAGGGTTGATTAGGACTAATTAGGGTTATTTAGTCCTAATTAGGGTTTTGATGGTGCCGAGTAGTGTTGATTAGTCCTAACTAGCGCTAATTAGGCGTAATTGGGTTATGTTAGTGCAAATTATGACTAATTAGGCTAACTACAATCAATTAGGGCTAATTGGGTTCATTTTGGCTAATTTGGGGTAATTACAGCTAATTTGAATTTCATCAGGTTCTTAGGGTTAATTAAAACTAATTATGAGGCTCGTTAGAGCTAATTAGGGTTAATTGATTTACTAAAATATTGTTAATCAGGACTAATTAGGGCTAATTATAGCCAGCGCTGGAGCCACGATTAGATTCCAGGGGGTGCATGCTAAAAATGTCGCATTAACCTAACTAACCTAAATTTAATGCACATTCAACAACCTCAATTCCGACACCTCATATAGGGTGTCGATATGGTGTCCGATACGTGTCTGACACCTCCGGACACGTGTCCGACACATACCGACGCGTGTCCGACGCCTCTGGACACGTGTCCGACGGCGTCAGACACGTGTCCGACGCCCACCGACACGCACCTCTGGGGGATATCGGCAAACGTTAATTTGTTTTTTAAATGTCGGACACCGTCGATCAGACGTGGTGTCCGTGTCTGCGCTAACTAACAGGTATCTCAATCCAATTGGGTCCCATCCTCCGTCAACAATCTCAATTCTCAATTCTCAAATGCTCAATGCAATAAAAATTAACAAAAATCACACATTCAATCCAATTGGGTCCCATCCTCCGTCAATAATCTCAATATCTCAAATGCTCAATGCACAATTAACAATCTAAAATCATCAATTAACAACATAAAATCATCAATTAATAATCACAATTACTTCAAATGCACAGCTAATAACCTAAAATCATCGATCAATAATTACAATTCTAAAACGCACAATTAACAACCTAAAATTATCAAACAAATTATCAATTTAGGGTTTAATTAGGGGTTCAATTAGTTTAATTTAGGGTTCGATTCAATTAGGGCATTCAATTTAGGGTTCAATTACTTCAATTTAGGGTTCAATTAGGGAGTTCTATTGATTTAATTTAGGGTTCGGTTGATTTGAGGCATTCAATTTAGGGTTCAATTAGATTGGGGCAATCAATTTAGGGTTTAATTAGGGGTTCAATTAGTTTAATTTAGGGTTCGATTCAATTAGGGCATTCAATTTAGGATTTACTTAGGGTTCAATTATGGTTCAATTACTTCAATTTAGTGGTCGGTTGAATTGAATAAACAATACAGAGGCTTTCTTATCCTGATGTCATGCAATGGCCCATAATCTATGACCTTTCAGCGTCACCATGATCTATATCGGTGTTACAGACTAACTACCGAATATGGTTTTCTTCCCTACCTCGTCAAGAATTAAGGAAAATTAGAGATAACAAGTTCAAGTTCTTCAATAAGCCAAGATCCGTCTGAACAACAAAGTGAATGACATCATAAATAATTCAGATAATTTAGGGCAATTGACAAATTAACAAAAAATTGAACCTAAATTGACATACAAATCTAAATAATTCAGATAATTTAGGGCATGTAACCTAAATTGAAGACAAATTAACAAAAAATTCAGATAATTTAGGGCAATTGACATACAAATCTCGAGGTGGGTACGACGGCGGCGGCGTTGGTGGTGCGGCGGCAGTGGTGGGTTTCGTTGCTCGGCGACAGGGGAGGGCTTTGTGGCACGACCGGAGTGCAAACCTTGGTGGCGCGGCGTCGGGAGGGGGACGGGAGTGTCGCCGGAGCTGGGTCGTCGGAGGTGAGAACGGCGGTGGGTGGGTGAGAGCAGGTATTCAAAGAGAGAGAACGGGGAGAGAGAAAGAAAGCAGATGAGTTTATAAATGGAGGATATTTAGCGACGGAATAACACCGTCGCTAAAACTCCGTCGGTGAATGTATTATTATAAAGACTTTTTGCGACAGACTTTTTAGCGACGGTTTTATTCCGTCGTTTAAATAATTTTAGCGACGGTAGGTCCGTCTCTAAAATTCCGTCGTTAAAACCCCGTTGCAAAATACTTTTACCGACCGTGTCTTCCGTCGGTAATACTATTTGGCGACGGAGTTTTAACGACGGTGTATTCCGTCGCTTAAAGACGTTTTTAGCGACGGAATACCTTCCGTCGCTAAAACTCCGTCGCCAAATACATATTTTCTTGTGGTGAATGTACATCAGGGGAAACGCTTTTCACAAGTGCTTTCATCAAACACGCTGACTTCAAAACGCATTTGCCCCATGTGTTGAAAGACTACAAAGTCTCCTAGATGGAGGTCATGTTGTTGCACGAAGTCGTTCCAACCCTCTTCGAAGCAAAGAACCTCTTCGCCAACCTTCTTCTTCAATCGAACAAGCCATGACCCCTTACGGCTGGTTAAAGTTGCTTCAAATCTCAACGTGGTGAGCAATCGCCAAAATGCTACCGGTATGGCCTAACATATTCATAATACAGTAAGACATGTAAGTTTTTAACCAAAGATAAAACTTTTAACACACACGAAAACATAGAGAAAGCGGGATGACATACAAGTTCTGTCTCAAAACCAGGCATCATGACCTTGAAGAAATGCCTGTTGACTGAAACGTCCCTGTTCACCGAAGCAGAAGCCATTTAACCTACTTTAACATGAAAAAACAATCGATGATTATTCAATCGACGAGCATCAATTTCATAGCTGAATTAAATCTATCAAATTATGTTAAAGTGATGCTAAAAAAACAGATGCACAGTGAGTTGTAGCTAAAATGACTACCACAAAAATCTCAACTACGCACATCATCATTTGTCTCTAATGATGTCTGCAACAAATGTCACTAGCAATATCTACTTATAACTAGTGGTCACTGAATAGGGATTCGTAGGCTATTTCTCTCACAGAGGTTGCACCCAAAATCTTCCTAGTAAAATTGACACTCTCTCCCTCTCATTTTGAGTGTCTTGTTTGACTTTACATTTTGATTAAGGAAGCAAAAATTAAATACGTTAGCAAGTCATAAAACTTACACATTTTCTGCAAAGGTCCCCTACAAGCAAAAGTTTCAAGAAAACGCATTAGATGTGATCACCCTATTTTTTAGGGATAATACATAAGAAAATGTAATGCACTAGCTTGCTATATACTTTGGAACCGACTAAAGTCGAAAGCATGACACTCAAAATGAGACGGCGAGAGTACATCAGAAGATCTCAAGCGCTCCTAGTCGTCGCTACTTGTTTTGTTCGTGTGTGTGTGTATGTGTGTGAAAGAAAGAGGGGAGGGGATGGGAGGTGGGGCGGATGTCACTATAAATTTCTACAAAATCTTCAGAAAACTAGATGTCACTATAAATTTCTGAATGGAAGTCTCTTGCTCTAAGTCATTGTACCTGTGGAGTAGGATGTGTCATTCACTCATTACCTTTTTTCTCTTGAGTTTCTTCTGTTTTATTTATCTTGTAGTCACCAATCTACACACTTGATCAGGAAATGAGCAAACTTCTTCTGCTGGTAACTTGTCAAACTTTTGCACAAATGAACTTGTTAATTAGCAAGGAAATTTTCTGTTTCCGGTAAAACAGACTCCCCCTCATCCCACCAAAATCCTTCAATGTTTGTCTCTCTCTTATGATCTGATTCAGTGTTATCCAATAGAC
>DWQQ01000766.1:0-10429 GCA_018244775.1 Oxynetra roscius flavomaculata
GTGACATTGTACGGTCGGTATGTTGGACGTATTAGTCATTTGTATGTATACTTTTAAGGTATATATTGTCCATGTTTCTGTTTCGACACGATCGCTAATGGTAATAATCAATTTTGTGTTGTTTTCCCCGTTCGATGTTGTTTATTTTTATATTCTGGTCGATTAATTTAACGCGTAAAATATTTAAATGCATAATCGCACAGTGAGTTTGACTAGTGTATCAGTCTGTTTGTATACGCGCTGCTGCGGCCTGTTCTGTTAGGTTGTACTGAAAAAACTGATTCACGGTCAGCTTCTTTCATTATGGATTCGGATGGTAATCAAAAATAAGTTGACATCTGACAAAAACGAATTGATTTATGTAGACCAACTTCATGTTTTTTTCTCCTCTATTTTGTCATCGATCGAATTAAACCGTTATTATTTAAGCCTTCGTTTAACATTTTTAAGATATTTTTCTCAGAATTCACTATGTGCAAAAATCTTGAGCTTAATTATTAATGTATGATTTTCAGTGAGCAAGTTAAATTTCTCTTATTATAAAAAATCCGCCAATTGTATTCATCAAACAGAACCACTTTACACTTCGGCGTAGTCCAAAAATATACTTTTCATATTTAGACAAATAAAGAACCGCCTTTCTATTTTCACACTGATATTTTATATTACCAGTAACCTATCTATAGTACACATCCGTTGTCTAGTTTATTATACTAAAAAGATCCCTGACATTTTGTAATAAAGGTGAAATTTCTGTAAAAAATTCTCGGTTCATTTTCTATGTCATATCAAGAGTCGCTATTATTTATTGATTTGTTAATAAATTTACGAGTTTTCTTTATTTGAAGACCAGATTCTTTATGTGTGAAACCGAATCTTTTGTGTTTGTTTTGAGAAATATTATTTCGGAGATAAGATTCGTTGCGGTGAGGAAATCGAAGGTAGAAAGTTGGCGAGGTCACAGCACTTGGATGTTTTAGTTAAGTTTGATGCACAACTGTAAAGGTTTTTGATGAAGGTAGATACAGAAATTATCTCGTTGATGTGACACATTAATTTAACGGTATGGGGTATCATAAGATGGTCATCGACTCGTATAGATGATAGCCGTTATGTGTAACACGTTGCCATCTAAAATCTTATAATCTCCTTAGGGGCGGCTGCGGAATTTTAGTTTAAACTAGAAGTTGTATGTCATTGTAAAATGACTGCAATCCGAATTAACTGTCAGGTAATTCAGCTTTATTTGAGGATGCCCATTTATAGGCTGCGGTTAATTTATGGCACTGTGATCTTAAAAATGTCCGGTTTAATAGCAAAAGCCTACTTAAAAACTAGAAAAATTGGAATGTCTAAATTATTATATGTACCTACTATTTGCACAGAGGAAATTACGACAAAATGTTTTATTCCATAATTCAATTATATAATCACGTAGCAATTAAATACGTAGAGGTTATCAAAAATATTGTTTAAAACTCTCAAACAATACTTATGTAAGAACAATCAAGCAATGCAAATTACTGGTGATCACACGTTCTGTAGATATTATGTCTCATAAAAAGTAGACGCTAATAGACATGGAAGCATTGTAACGGTATTCATTCAACGCTTAGTTTTCTAGCCACTGAACAATTAACCTCAAAGGAGCTACGGGAGCGATGTTTCTAGGAGGCTCGCGTGCATGTCGCGCGACATCGGGCGATACTGATCGCGTGATTTACGCGCCGTCGCGATACATCGCCGCTGGCCATTACGGCTCATTAGCGTTACTACACTTAATACTTCCACCTGTTCGCCTTATAGAGTGTAGCTTTAAGAAATTTTCTATTCTATTTATTTCACGCTATTGCTGCATTTTACTTGGAAGTCGAATAAAAATAATCTTCGTTTAATTCATATCTTTCTTTAAATACGGTTCTCATTGTATCTTCAGATACTAAAATAAAATTTCGTTTAATGTGCTATAAAGTGCTATACATTTTTACTCCAGTATTTGATGTGACCTAATGACATGGTTATAATAAACTAAGCTGCATCATTTTGTTTATATTATTATAAGTTTGCACTAATATTTATATTACAATACTTATTACGTTATTAAGTACATGTATTCAGTACCATTCCTTGGAGCTAACTCGTGCCTTTTTCGAATGAGCTCCTCGATGTGTCTTCTGAGCAATTATCCGCACTAGAGCTACGGAAGCGATGTCGCTTGGAGGCTCGCGTGCATGTCGCGCGACATCGGGCGATACGGATCGCGTGATTTACGCGCCGCTGCGACACATCGCCGCTGCGACACATCGCCGCTGGGTATGACCGCTCATTAGCGTTACACTTAATACTATCTGCGTTCTCGCTACTGTACATCCTCTAGATTACTATTACAACACGACGATATCATAATTCTGATATATTGTAAAATGACATGAATCTGATTACTAGAATGCCGTTTCAAAACAATTCTATTGAAAAAAAATTCACTAATGCTTGCACATAGAACACAAGGCCATAAAAATTCATAATCTATGCTACAATTTACTATATGACATACGTAAATATGTTGGCGCGTACAGCTGAAATGTCTCTATTCATATTCAAAGTAGATATGAAAATATCTTCATTCGATTGAGTGTTGTGACTCCATTATCCATTGTAGGTGCTAAAACTGAATTCATACTTTCAATTTCATAAGTTCTTTGTGTCGAAGGTAGTTGACACTATCATAATCTTTATTGTTTCCTATCTCTTACGAAGGAATCGCGTCTTTATTGACATATGTTATGGTTAATTTTACATTGGTTGATAATAAAGATCGGTTCTGTGTATAATGTAGTCTCCGACACATGTGGCAATAAGTTGCCGCGTGCATAAATTGCGTTCTTGTAATATTTTGAAGATTCGAAAATAAAGGACCACACAGGGTGATACTGTGTTTTATCGGGATACCGTTATGATAATAAATAACAGAATGAATGTAACAAATAATTGTTACCATATTATTTTATCACGTATTTTCCAATTAAGTTGGATTTTCTTCAACACTTCACTGGATCATATGGGTTGTCAGAGTTATTTTGGATTAGTCTTACTTTAGTTTCAATTCCATTCTTTCAGTCTTATGAGCTTTGCTTTTTGTCTACAGTCGATTAAATATGTTTAAGGCATATTTAATCGACTGTAGACATATGTTTAAGATACACATTAATAAGGCAAATAAAAAGAAGGTTTGTTGTTCACGCCATTTATTTTTGGAACAGTAAAGAAACTTTGAAAAAAGGGTCACTGGTGACGACTGTCTGAAACAATAATCGAAGGTAGTTATTTGTATCAGGTTTTACTTTGCAGAACTCCATTGTTAGCAAATTAATTTAATTAATTTGCATTAATCCACGAACAAAGTGTATAGACCATCGTCTTTACGATCCTCCAGTATAAACTACCCACCCTCGCATAAAAGAGACAGGCACAGATATTAAGAACAAGACTTGCAGTTGGTCCATAAAATTAGCATTATAGATGTATCCATTCATTGAACTCATGACAATTTCTTACTTTGTCTTTAAATGTATTCCCGTTTGTCCACGGCTTTGCTATGTAAGTTTTCGTTCAAAGCCTAGGCTTTGCTGTGTAAATTCGTTTCTAAGATGGATTGAGGTGTTTTAACTTAATCCTTAGGAGGAGTTAAATATTTCATCAGTTCTACTAGATACAGGTCTCAACTGTATAAAATAATAATATCTTGGGACAACTAATACTTGACCATATTATTTAAAACTAAACATATCTGGTACTATGGTGCCAAAAATTAATGGAAATATGTATGTATTATATGTACCTATTAGCAATTTCAAATAGTTACTTATGTAGATAAATTTACACCATTCGTTTTCATTACACAAATATTTGTCCTTGATGTGAGTCCAATCTACAGTTAGGTTCAGCCGTCAGGATCATTAACCAATATACCACCAGGCCAGTGCAGTTGGCAATGCCATTGTTCTGTATTTCATTTAATTGAGAAAATTATTTATCAAACGATATCATCTTGTAGAAATACTCAAACCTGTCCTCTTCGCTTACTATTATTGTCCCCATATCAGTAGTATACATATTATCCTATACAACAAAATAAACATTGTAATATTAGCTAAGACTGTTGCCATCTAAAGAACGTTTGAAAAACCAGTGAGTATTATTTGTGTACAATCATTTAAATTGTCACCGAGCTTATCTACCAAATCGGCGAGTACCGACCGCAGCGCAGACGCATGAATCAGTTTACTACACGTCGCGTAACCTTGACTCGTACCATGGATTTGTCACCGCACCTTTCTTTAAGGTCGCACACAATGGTTATCGTCTCGTCCTTAATCATTCTAATTGTCATATCCATTCGATATCCCCACTGAAAACAATCAAGTTTATAATCTATCATCGGCCAATAAAACTTACATTCGTTTGTGGCAGTTGATTGCGAGTCAATTTTACCGTGTGATTAAATTTGGACCGCTGCTGCCACTATATAGAGGCGACATTCGTTTGCGACGCGAGGTGGGTAGGTGATGTAGCCAGGGGTATTCAAATGGATGGAATTTGGAGGTCGCAATCCCAACAATATTGGATTTGTTCCAACAGCAAGGGACAATGCATCTTTGTTGGCAGCGAGCGAGGCCGAGCCAGCGCCGCCTTGAACCACCGTCGCTTCCGATGTGCGCTCGCTATTGTTTTAATTGTGCCTAATTACCGTTAAGGATTCGCATCTCCTGTCTTATATGAACTGTAGGGTTACCGCGTCTATTACACTGCACTTCTGATATTTGCGACCTGATTCACTATTTAATGCTAAGTATATTGTTAAAGTCACGTGTCCAAATTTCGTTGGAGTAAAAGTATCATATTTATTTACACAGCAAAGCGATGGTGTTTGAAGTCTTAAGTTTTTATCTAAAGAAAAATAGGTTTAAAATATTGTGGGAAGTTTCATAGACAGAGGAATCATTCGAAGTCATTAGAAATGTCATTAGAAATGACGAAGCACGTCAGGTTTGTAAGAACAGATTCATGTTTGGCACTCGGTGCTCTTTGCCTATCCCGCTAGGGACCTGGCGTGACGGCTATTTATTTATTTATATATAAGAAATGTTTAGTGTCAACGCGACGTCAGGTGTTGTGCATGCCGCCATAATATAAATATTAATGTAATGAAATATTTTTTTAATGTAAAGCAATAACTATAAGTTCGCTTTTAGCGTCGCATATAAGACGCGAATACGTATCTAAAAAGCGGTGTAATATGCTAACAGGTTGACATAAATACCGTCGATAGCTTACAAAAAACAAAGTCGACAACAGGTGGATACTGAAAAAAAAATACAAAATGGCGACTCATATTAATCGCAATAAAAGGCGGTGACAGCGCATAAATACGATATCGCGTATCGGACGCGTCGTTAGCGATCAAACCGCGCTGTAACAATAAGTAAACCGCTATCGCGCATCGCAACGCAAGCCTGTAAATCACGGAATGCGCGAGCGCTCGAATTATGAACCGCTCGGTGCATTTCGGTGCGACTTTCATCCAATTATTTTATTTTTTACGTAATGGAACGTTGTCCACTAACAGTGGTGATTTGCGAGAGTTAAGAAAGTATGGCTGCGTACACATACAAACATATCAATAAATAAATACTTCAGTATTTCAAGAATGACACTATTCAAAAACAATTCGAGATATTAGCGCTTGTTTAACCTTACCTATTATCAAAAAGGTATCTAAAATTTTTTTTGTGCGAATTTTTAGGACATACAAATCCTTGGCCGCACTAAAGACCTGTAGCCACGGTTTTGCTTAATCCCTCTCGCTCTTTTAATCTCGAATCACAGCTGAGAGATTGCTACCAGCATTTTGAATTCCATTTTCAAAACATGAAGTAACCTAGAAAAATGTTATTATTAATAGCTTTGTAGTACAGAACGTTCGCTTCAAATGACCATGAACAATTTAGATATATGTAAATATCCAACAAACAAGGCTACCTATACACATCTTCATAACGGAATACGATTCAAATTCACGAACATTCAAAATGAAGCTTCCCAACAATAAAAGCTAGTTAAAATCACCTAAAATTCGTACTGGTTATAGTTATATTGGAAGTTTTGTTAACTGTAATACTATTACAAGGCTGTTTACTAATTTGGAACGATTCACCCACTGCTAGTAAAGAACGTAGTTTTCTTAGTGAAGTAACGCTGATTACGTATTTTTATTTTTTGTAACGGATGAACAATTAAATATTTTAGGTATTTTTTATGAACTGATTCTATTTACCCTAGTTAAATAAGTGTCATTTAATAACAATTTTAATTTTATAATATTGTATTACACAATTAATGAACCTAAATCTATTTGTATATCGCTAAAATAGCGAACTAAATTTCGATCTAATCGGTGTGATGGTAAGCTTGACTGGGACATGGGACATTCCAATTCTACATATATGGACGTATCTGGACATTTATGATGATAAATTATTATATGATAATATAAAAATTATTTTCATAAACTAAAAACATTAATACTTAACAATCGTTTGAGGAACAACCTTTTAAATAATGTAAAAAGGAACTATACTGCGTTTGAAAAATTACTAAATAGTAAAAAAATATACTGTACTGGGTTTTTGATGGCAAAGGATTGCTTGATTGAAGACACATCAAGAAGTAAATATTTCTAATTTGTGGTGAGGGACATATAGTCATCCGTAATAAACTAAAATGACTCTACCTCAATTGAGTTTGACTACAGGAAAAAAAGTAGCTAAAGTATACAAGTATACAAGTATTTGACAACAATAGTAAAGGATAATAATAGTAATATCTTGCCATGGCTTGAGATGCGACCGTTTGTTACGAAACTGGGCAGAACCTGTGCTAAGGTAACATTGCAAATGCCAGGCGAGGTGCCAAACCGTTGATTAATTACTGTTTACATATTTTATGAACATCTTCACAGCCAAACGGAATAAGCAATCGTGTTCTTCACACAAACATTTGTCCTGGGTGAGTCGAACCCACGAGGCCTCAGCAATGGGTTCTCTGACCACTGGATGATATTATAACAGATACTCTTCCTAGAAACGCTAAACTATCGACGTTTAAAAAATCTAGTGCGTACGAGGTCAGACGAACTGCCTCTATCTCATATTATTTATTGCGCGTAACTAAATCATTGTTTCAATCTTGTAGAAGTGATAAAATTATATTTTATTGTCTCATATCAATCGACCCGATGTGCGTTATTGGTTGGAACGAGTACGTTATCCGGGCCGATAGCCGCCGATAGCCGCCGCGCCGAGTGGACCGCGTAGCGCTACGTTGATTGATAGCTAATTTTATTAGAAACTAGAAATGTTATCTACCTAGATGCTTCTAGGGTTCTGTTATTCAATGAACCTTGTTACGTGTTAATAGTAATTAGAATTTGATTCTTCCCGGGATTTGTTATTTAATAAACCTTGTTACGTGTTATTTGTAATTTGAATTATTTTGCATACTTAACTCATACTATCGATAGATTTGTAACAAGTGCATCGATTTTTTTGTTATATATTTTTACATGTTACGTTTAGAAACAACGCGCACTACTTAAATTTGCCGCTGAACTTACTTTAGAGAAATGTTTGCTTTGCCGTGGATTTTAAGGAATCGGAAACATATTTATGACGGAACCCACTGACTGTTTGTAAAAGTTAGACCAACATTTTATTAGCAATATACATCAATTAGTGAAACAAAATTTTTAAATTGGCCTCAGCGATTGATTTTATTTTAATGCTTTATTTATATGTCGCTCCAGTTACAAGTAATAATTCGATTATATGCGGATAATTAAAAGGCATCCGAAACTAGAAAAGCTGTTAATAAATATATCAGCGAAATGATAAAAGACCAATTTTTAATCAATTATTATAACATTCCATTTTTTTATTGGATCGATTAAAGTAAAGTGCGAAATCGATATTGAATTCGTAATCAATTCGAAGCTTTTGATACAAAAGTGTATTAAGATGGATATAATTTCAATAATAAAATATATATATAAACTATTTTATCACACGCAAGACAGTATTATTCTGTACAACGTATGGTTAATAAGTAAATAATATGCACCCAGTTATTAGATCGAATTACAAGGTACAAAAGGTTTATGTTATGTGTAGGACGGAGTAAATACTTTGAAATCGAATCGTGTGAATGAATGATCAAAATGAAATGAACTGAACGAACGAACGAATGATATACTCATTCAGTACTCATTAAAATGAAATGTAATAATATTTATATAATGACAGGACGCGCTTTAAAGCAGCGCGTGGCCAGCACGCGATGCGGACGCGATAACGCGCGACACGGCGCGTCCCGTCCGCGCGGGCATATCGCGCGACAGAGCAAATCACGAGGTGCCACTAATTGATTTTATCTATGCAACGCGAAAAAGAAATAAGTTAAAGGAGCAAAGACTGGTTTTAACATATCTTAAATAAAGGGTTTAGCTGTTGAATGAATAGTGCCGTTGTTGTTTCAGTTAATTGCGTATACAATTGCTAATGCGGTATTGTTAATGTCAAATTAATTGAATTTGGCCATGATTGTGGGAAAACGAGAAATGATAATAATATTTAATTACAAAGAAGGTAGGCATGTGTTTCAGCTATTGGCAAGTATTGAGAGCATATTCGTATGATAAATTTTAAAGCAAGTTAATTTCATAATTTCAATTTGCAGACTACAGTATGAAATGGGCGAACGATTTTCAGTGCTTATTAATGTTACGAAACAACGGTCTAAGTAATCGTCGAGTACGAAGTATTTATAATTACATTTACCCGGCGATAACATTTTGGGAAATCTAAATTTTGACAGATATTTTTGTTGTTTCTTATTTTTAAAGTACTCATAGGCTTTACTCGAACTTTAAGCAATCGTCATACTGAACTACATTAATAAAGGTTGAGCCATTGAGTTTTAAAAACGTAATATTTACATAGACATTGTTTCGCATTGACCGAATTGTTATGGTTGCATAACACTTATATAAAACGCATACGTTTAACATCAAGTAAACTTAGCGATCGCCAGTTCAATATTTAAGATGTTCTTAAGGTACCGTTCGACACGGAAGTAATTACGCAGAAATGTCGCTTAGCGAATTTAAATAAATTTATTATCGTAATAATACTTAATGACTCTATTAAAACGATTAAGTTAAGCGCCTTGTGTCTGGTGGCTTATGAAATCGTGATACCGTCAGATGTTAGGTCACAGGTTATCTTCCTGCACGTGACAAATTGTTATAGATTTATATAAACAACTTCTCAGATAAGGTTTTTATGTTTTGATCGGAACACAATTTATCAAAGCGGTACTGGAACATTTTCTGTGTAAGGTCAATGGTTAACATGAATGTGAAGTTTGGTTCCGTATGGTTAAAATGAATATATAAAACATACTCAATATAAAGTTCAAATTTCAAAGTGTGATTTCTACGTGAGGTGCAAATAGTAAATATACTTAATGAATGTCAATCGCACTAGTATAAGTTATTACTTTTAAAGGTGGAGCGAGAGAAAAACTCGCAGGAAGAAAACTCTCGGCATCCAGTGTGACTCTGACAAGTCACTGACAGCGCGACATGAGAATGAGATACACAAGAGCAGCTCTATTTATAAGCAAAATACTAAGAGAAAGACTAAGGAGCAGGACTAAGCAGGAGAACTGGTCGTATGAGACACACATACGCATAGCAGCAACGTGATAATTATACATATGTTCATATATTTTTACTTAAATGGAATTAGCGCAAAAGTAAGCAGATCATCCGATGCCAATCAGTACCTGCTATCCTACTTCGAAATATATGAATATCTTAAGACATCATCACACAGGGCTATCTGATCTCCAGGCTAGGCAGCGGTTGTACTAAATATTTACCTTTATAGATATTTTGTATAAATATGCTTCTTGTAATCCTTTCTTGTTTCTTCGAAGGAGTGAGTCGAAATGTTTTGTTTTAATATATACCCACCGCAACTCTTATACTGGAACAAAACTCCAATCGCAGTTGCTTAGCAGTAGATATTATGTAGATAATTATGTAGATCAATAATTTAAAGATATCTAAATTGATAATTCCTTTTTCGGTGTTTTGTAACGCTCCAGTGCTCTTTTCCAGGATGTGATTACGAAAGGTGCACAGTTGTGATGTTGTTAACCTAATAAATATGAAACCTTGGGGAAACTCATGCTAGTGCTGCTGTGCCAGAGTGACCAGACTGTTAATTAATGGACGTAGGAGTCGTGGGAGGCCAAGGCTCCCCTATCTCGACCAAATAGGTCGGGCACTAGCTGATGGGGGAGTCAAGAG
>DWQQ01000767.1:0-10429 GCA_018244775.1 Oxynetra roscius flavomaculata
CTCGTCCAAGAAGCAAAGCCAATTGTAATGCGTGTCTTCCATACAGTTTTATACCAACGAATCTAGTGACGGCGCATGTCATTATGCATTCTGAACAGTTCTATTTCTTTACAAATCTACATTTACGCTTAATTAAAAACTTGAGATTACCTTTCAGCTTATAAATTTTCATGCTCGCATTTCGAGTGAACGTTAAAAAAAATTACCACGGCGCATTAAAGTGTTGTGAAACTCTCGGTAACTTTCGGTAACTAAAATCTTGCGGTGCATAAATAATACGCAGCTCTAGGTAAAAATCGTTTTAGCTTATATTTATGTGGCCGTTATTATTATAAATAATATTGCACCGACAATCCAGAAGTTTTATCAGTGGTGTATAATTTATGTTGGTGTTGCTTTGTGCTTTGAATTCTGGCACGCAACTCTGTTTAAATGGACAATAATAGGTAACAGTATTGTAATAAATATACACTAGAGACTTCTAGTAACAGTATAAGTTGCATTTAGTATTAGAATCGATCGCATTGGAAAGTTCCAAAAGCGTTGATTTATACTCGAGATATAGATTGCAATCTATGCTAATGACAATAATTTAAATTTCCGGAGAACATCTTCCACCCGTGGATATTATTTTTATTCAAATTGAACTATGGAGCACCTTTGGAATAAACCCTCTTACCTAAAAAAATACCATCGTTGAGTGCCAATTTCTCAATTGGCGATGATATCGCGTAATATACAAACATAAACATACACAGCCACAGACACAGACATGCACATACACTGACATTCACACACATAAACATAACTACAATATGTATATTGCCGAATTGATAACCTCCTTCTTGAAATACGGTTAAAAACCCCAGACTATCTATAATGAGTCAATTGTTTTTTAAATGCAGCAGGTCCTTTCTATATTGGCCTGTAGACTTAATACGCCAGTAATTACTAAGCTATTAATACGACTTTGTTATATTTGTAGTATTCAATATAAGTGAAAAAATAATATCATGAAAAGAAAATATCAGTGTTGGTACGATTCAACGGATCATGTTGTATTCAGCTACTCGCTAGCCGGACTAATTATTAGATTTTTAAATGCCAATTTTTTACATGCCTGCATTTATAAAATGTGCATCGAATTAAACAGGTGACTCTGAATTAAAATACCAATGTCATCATCGAACCTTTGGCGTTCTACTATTTTGCATCGGTCTTAATAAGTGTCAGAAGGGTTAAGGCTATATATAATCTGCAAGGCTGGCCAAGTGTGGGCAGACACACTTCACACGCTTCAGAGGACATTATGGAGAAGTCTAAACATAATATATACAAAAATAAAAAAATGTTAATTCTCTGCTATGACGTCATATTGCAGTGAGTTGAAACTTGTACAGCTCCTAAACCATTTATAGGTTCCGTGCCGTGCTAATAAAAATTCAATGCAACCTCCCAATTTCTCAAACTGGCTATATTTTGTGTATACCTGGTACACCGATAATCGAATATGAAAATTATGAAAGCTCCTGTAGAGCCTATATTTAATTGTCACTTCCGTCTCGAACGACAATGTAAAATCTGTTTTATAGATCGTTTCATTTGAAATTAAATTCGTGCCGTAATCTCAAGCGAGCAAGCTTAGTTTGAATTTGAATGTTATCGCTGTAATAATAAAGTTGGTTTTCTAACGTTCGTTATCTGTGTAAGGCGGCGACGTCTCCGCTCTCAGTCAATATAGCTTTGCTTGATAATTTTTACGTTCAGTACAAAGTATAGTATTATCTCGATTATAATTGTGAAGCGGACATGGAGTTAAAGTGATATTTTCTTAGTAGTTAAATAGAATATTTCATGCTAATAGCAACATCTTTCGGTATTGATAAGTGGAGTAACAAATTTTATGAAATAAGTTTTCTTAAGTTATTTTGCAAAGTATTAGAAATTGATAAAATATTGAAGACTTCCGACAATGTAAGTTTAAAGGCTTGAATTGATGAACAATAATGTGCTATAGCATGTATTAAGCACAAAATTTATCGTAAAGACTTACTCGTACTACTCATAAAAGAGCCTATTGCATCTGGTGTTGCTTAACGTTGCGTATACTGTCTATACTCGTGGTTGCGCTGCGAGTGACTTAATAATTTAATTTAATTAGTAATTGAATTAAATTTAATTAATAATTTATTGAAAATAAATTAACAATGTAATAAAATTAAATTTAATTTATAATTAATTTAAATTAAACTAATAATGTAATTAAATTAAATGAATAATTTAATTTAATTAATATTTTAATTTAATTAAATATTCTTAACAATTTAATTTAATAAAAATATTCGTATTGTTAATTAAATTGGTCAGTAGAATACTGGCCACACTGAGTTGATAGCGTAGGGCACTTCACATTTAGAAGTGTCGAAGGCCGCCCGCGGACCTTTATTGTACCTTATCCTTCTCTCTCGATTGAATACACGCTGAAAGTTATCGGATTCTAGAATGGTATATTGAAAGTAATCACTGCATTAATACAGTATTGATTTAAATTAAAAGTTTTTGAGTGTTTATATTTGTGTAGTGTCTGTTCTGTCTGTAGAAATATTCCGATTTTAATTATTCATTTTCGGCTTTCCCCTTTTATCTGTACGTTTTTGTATAATGTTTTTCTTCTGTTGGACACGAATAGTGAATTTGTTCTGTGTGTATTGTGGCACCGCTATCAATATGTTATTATGTTCCGAGTCATGTACTTAGTAGATTATTGTACAATGTGACTATGTCGTTTGAAATCAGTCGGGCATGTAATTTATTTGTTTACTTGTATATCAACTGTGTTGTGAACGTTTTGTCCTTTACCAATTTAAATATCAAGGTCGTTCCGTCCCTTTCTGGCCAACCCTTTTGCTATTGAACGTCACTACACTTATTAATATACACGTGGTATCCTAATAACAAGGGATCATGCAATGTCAGTATTCAAATCAACCCTAATCACTAAAGTTATTAGAATTCTCCCGAGGCCCAGTATTTTATTATACACAAGTTGATGCAAAATTAAAGTACTTCTAGTACCAATGTATCCAAATTTCAAATTATCACAGAATAAATGCCACTGTTATATTGGAAAAACAATAGAACTGGAAGCCTGATGACGCGGGGTACTTCCGCCCTAAATAATACATTTTGATGAACAAGTTCGAATGGCTGTTACATTTCGTGTGGCCCGACATTGCGACAGCATTTCACCGTTCTACCGAATCTCTGACATTGTGCTGTCTACCCGAAACCCTTTTTTTCGTGTCCACATTAACCGAGCCCCCTGCTTTCTGATATCTCCTTATCCCATCTTGTTATTCTTATATGAAACATTAATGAGTAACTTTGTTTATTCTTGCGGCCCCTGGTTATTATTGATTGATTTCGTCATATGCGTGTCTCCTATATTGCAAGAACAGTTTTATCAAATTTCATTATCGCTCTATAATTAATGGATTATTATTATTATCCAAATCGCAAATGACTCTTTATGTAAAAATGTGGAAGATAAATATAACTGAAAATAATAATTTTAGGATCATTAGAGATCGTGACCAATTCGATGATAAAATATAGTTATTGGTTTTCTTAGCAAAGGTTTCACTAGGTGCTTTAATAGTATTTCTGGATAGAATGCAAGTGCTTCTAAAACAAACGTCTTTAAATATTTTTATTTGTTGAATCGTTTAGTTAATTTATGCGACTATGGCGCAACTAGTCAGTCTATAATATGGCAAAAATGCTTTTCATACGTTCACCGTCTAAATATTTTTCTCGAGTATTACAATTAAATGGTGTTCGATTATAATCGATTATATAATTATATTATATTAAAATAATTATTTTCTCAGTTTTCAGATTCGATATTTTCTGTTTCAATTTTTCTGTATAAATATTTTCTGTTTGTAGATGGAATTTATGTAAGATTGTTTATTTAAATTTTTTGTACTGCATTCTGGCATTAAATCTCTGTCCTTGCTATCTTTTTAAACATTTTTTTACGGTCTCTTCGACCGAAAACAACTCATTTCCTCGTAGTTTTAATTTTTCTTATTCGTTCTTTTCTTATTTTTTATGAAGCTCTATAATATTTATACATCGCTTTCAACTGATTGCGTTTATAAGTCACCCACGTAACTATTTTATGTTACAATCAAAACAATTCCAAAATTCATTTAAATATACCAAAAAAATCTGTGAGCTGATAAGGTTGCCGTTATGTGAATTAGTAATCCTACAGTAATTATTTTACTTTTGTTTAATACGAGTATATATTAAGCGTATATTATTTAATAAGAGCTTGATTTCATATTATCATTTCATTTGTATGATTAATAAACATCAAAGTTGCTTTACGCTGCTATAACATTACATGATATTGATATGAATACAACCAAATTTGACAGTGCGGACATTTAATATACCCGTTCCACTCAGTGCAGGTGACATTGATAGATTAAGAACTGATTCGAGTTCTGTTTTAAATTAGGTTTGTCTTTGTTAAACATTTTCCTGTTCGATATTTCTTCACTTTGTTCTCATACTATGAAAGATATTGGAAGGTGTATATAAAATTGATGATTTCAAATATTTGCGCGATTGCTGTTGAACGGCCCAATGGCTCAGTTTATAGGTAAAGTATCTACTTTATCAGTCGTCTAGTTACTAAAATATAGGCACTTCTTAAGTGCCTACTTAGGGATGGGATGGCCGTCAGTGAGGATATTCCAAGATATTATATGTATAGTATAAAGTAGTTTTTACATACCTATCCTTACTTTTTGTAATTTAAAATATGTTGTCTCTTGTTGTGTCTAAATATTTTTCAATTGTCTGCTGATCTTGGACTCGTAACTTATTTTTCTACACAATTGAAAAATTGTTTTTTCGAGTCGTCGATCAGGTCGAATTTCAATCAATGATTGAATCCTTAACGGGACCATGTTTCCATGGTTACATAGTTTTACGATCAATCATAGTTCCATTATTGTTTCGTTTGAAAAATTGCTTCCTAAGGGGTTCGAATATATTTATGTATGTATGCACATACAGCTTCTCTATCAAAACTGTGATTAATATGTTTTTTGATGTTTGATGTTTTGATGTTAATAAATGCTGTAAAAGGAATTTAAAATGAAGGAAAAATATCAGTTTTTAGATATAAAGGTTTCGCGGCCATTATGTCTTGTAACCCAATTTTTGTCTAGCCACTGGGTACGGGTGACCCGTGAAACAAAAAATATGGAGCACACTCCATAAGGCCGGTCTCATCTGGATTTTGCCGCCGTCAGTATTGATGTATGTCTACCCACAGACACATTCTCCATGTGTTATTATACTTAAGCTTTGAGAACGTTTTCCAAACAAAATATCTGGATTTATTGCAAAAAAAAAAACGAAAGAATCTTGTCAAGATTCAATCCATTCAACCGAGACCACAGGCCCAGTTCTCAAGTGAGTGCAAACAGACCGATAAGGGTTTTACGTTGACGTGAGACCAGTCTCAAATGGGAGATACGATTTCAATCACGGCCGACCGTGTGTGTGCCTTTCGACTTAACTTGCGACGTTCAGTGAAGCGATAACATCAAATATTAATAGTACGATCTTATTGAATATTAAGTTTAGCTTTTATGGATTATCTACACTTTATTTTAGAACCACAAGAAACATATCGCAAGGAGTTAGAATCGTCTATTCAATTTATGTAATTCACTGAGTATCTTATTAGATCCGATTTTGATTAAATCAAATATTTGATATAAGTAAATTAATTATTTTTGTTTCGAACGAATTGCAATTTTGATATTATTTTAATGTTTAACATGTTATTTTGAATTAGTAAAAACGTAACGTAAGTAAATATTTTATTATATGAGTTTATCAATTAGAACTAAAATTATAAAATCATATTTTTCTGTCACTGAATGCGAGGTTGCACAGGCAATAAAGTTAGACCAGAAATCATACTCATATGATTCATTACTTTAGGTGCACACTTCATATTTAAAAATACTACTCCTAATACTTAGTATAGTTCAGTTTGTAGAGAATAAACCACAACTTAATATGACATATTTTGAAGGTCGAAGTTATAGTATTATAATTTCATAATTAGGTAAGCCACGTAACACTTAGTCGCTTAGATTTGAGTTTCGCTGTGTAAATAGAACGAAATGACAAGGTTGTTTTATAACAACCTTGTCACTAACCTTATGATTAACCTTATGGTTAATCGAGTCGGTACTTGAGTAATTAATTGCATGTTATAGATAAATCGCTGTTAAATTTTGTTCATTTCATGCGGAAGCACGATCGTGAAGGTTACAAAATATGTCAATGTCGCCTTAAACGTAGGAAACGAATGAAAATATTTTTGATCACACGCTCAATGCGATTGATCGTTACAATCACGAATAAAATGGATCAGATCAGTAATAAACAATAATTGTTTCTGTTCTTGGAAATAAAATTTTTGTTTACGCGTTGGATAACCATGGGCAAAGGTTCTGAAATTTGTACATAATAAAAGATTATGTAACCACCGACCACATTTGAGTACGAAAACAATTTTCTCTCACGTAGTAGTCTTAATAATAATCTATAATGGTGTGTGGCTGTTCGCGTGAGATACCCGAGCCATGGCCCCGACTTTGGTTGACTGCGGTTAACCGCTCACCGGGAACCATCCCAGAACATAATTCGAGCTTTATTGGCACGGACGTCTGGAACGTTTGTAATGTTGCCAATATCCACTAGAGAGAATAGCTTTCAGTAATTATTCCAATAATTTATCACAGTTTAAGGCCACTTTCGTTGTTTTTGAGGTTACAGAACGACGTATGTTACTATATTGAGGTCACTGGTCTAGTTATGTGATTTGGTCTGCCTTAAGCTTAATTCAAGTCAGTTTTGCTGTGTACGTTGCGTTTAGATGGAGACGTAAGTAATCCTATTTTTAAGTCGCTTTCTAGAAAATTCTTTTGTGATATTTTATTATTAAATATAAAATATTTGCATATTAATTACAGGAGTAGAGTAGTACTCGTCTTCACTTCGTTATTTATCGCACACTCATCTCGAGGACTCTACCACACGAGGACTCGAAAGCCCTAGTTTTATCCATTTTAGCCTACGATCTCCAATGTACGGCTTAAATCATACTCACGTAGATAAATTACTTGAGCACCAGCTCCGTGCATGGTTTGGCATATCTTGCAGATTGGATTTCCCATATCGATACTATTATCACGGGTATTCTTGAGTTGATGCGTCATGTAGTTAGTAAACCTAATTGCTGGGTTGTGCATTGTAGGTTCAATTTCCACCTGGAATAAATATTTGTATGGTGATCACAAGTGTTTGTTCTGTGCCTGGATGTAAGAAATATCTATATTTAAATGTATTTATGCAGTTTCTCTTGGTACAAACTCCGCCTATTTGGTTTTATTTGGTATGTGTAAATGTCCCAAATTATTTATTAATATTAGACAAAATCTACTTTTGCAAAGTAAACACCCGCAATGTAACTCCGCTTAGATTTTATTCAATGATCCGGTTTCATATCGACTTTGTCGTTTGAAGGTTTCCATTGAATATGTTGTTAGCCGCAATATACACTGTCCTTCACATGGATTCGTCAGTGAAAACGTCTCCACCTTGATTTCCATAAAAATGTATGCGCTTGCGTGCACCGCATTATGTAAAATTTTGTATTGCGGTGTACCTACTGACTGTCCTCGAGCGTCTTTGGGCTTAGCGTGTTTCAAATTGTCTACAAATGTCAATGTGACACAATCCATAGGTATGATGTCATCGTTTGGAAGTAATGTTGTTTAATACGTTTTCTATTTGAAAGAAATACAATTGACACCAGGGTTTTTTTAAACTCACTTATTTACTTTTGACTGTTAGTGTGAATTGATGTGACTTTATCGCTTTAATTGTTCTCGTTTCCAATTAATGAGGTATTGAAGTCGTGCGTTCAGCTATTATCATGCTATGGACTATTGTTTTCACGAGCCTTCAATTGAATTGTTTCGAATTACACATTTTAAGTTTGTTTACTAGCTTTTGTTCATCAACATGTCTTTTTCAATATATTTTGTATTTATTTATTGCGACATTTTATTTATAATTTATTTCACTTTTCAATCGGTATAGGTATATTCGCTTATTGGTAATATTTATTGTTGAAATCTTTTATGAGTGTATTTTGCAAAGCTTACCAAGTGGTTATTTAGAAATATATGTATACATGTTTAGATATATACATATATGATGCCATTGAATAAACAATACATTTATTAACCACTCGTAGATGTATTAATTTGTTTAGCGAGACGTATTTTATCACTTATCGTATAGCAATTAGTACTGGGACAACCTGATAAACAGTTCAATGCTACTGTTATTGTGTTAAACGGAGCTACTATTTCAAGCCAAGCATGATATATCGACGGCTCATCACTTCTGTATTGACTCCCTAATGTGCGAGTTAAATGTGTAGGGTGTATCTGATGTCTGCTTTTGTTTCGTCAAATTTATCTCGTACTCTTTTTAATTTAAATAATATTGGCAGGATTGGTTAACATTTTTTAGCCAATTTTACCGTTTTCTTTATGTGTTATAATGAGATTTTCTTTTTTTTAACTCGGCATCTTTTGCCAAATTAATCGTATTTACATTTTTTTGTGGTTCGATTTGTTTTTTTGTAGATTCGTTTTTATTGATTCGTTTAGAAGCCTTCGCACACATAGATAACGCTATAGTTAATTCTCGACATGTGGAAATGTCGAATTTAAATGTGAATTCAATGATTACAAGTTGATAGTGAATGCAAATAAGTCTGCGTTAGTGCCCCGGTAGTGTACTTGTTAAGGTTTATGTCTAATGCTGGTGTAAATTAAATACGGCTTCGTTTTAAAATACCATTTTTTTGGTAAATTATGAACTTATGATTCGTAAAACATAGCGGCAACTCCATCACTTTTTAAACAGACTTTCAACAGATTTGTTATGCTCTCTTTATTATTTTTATCCTTCCATCGTATTGTGTGTGTTCTTAATGAATTTCATATGAATATTACCCATGAGTTTTCGCTTTGCTCGACTATCATCCACATCACAACCGACACTGTACGACATACATTCTTTATAGTATACAATAGCGTTGTAGAGATGAATATTCAAAAAGTAGATCGCTACATCAAGTAAGCCATAAAACTAATGGTTCGTTCAGCATTAAATGCTGCACGCTAGTTTGTATCGACCATAATATCACAACACGTCTTATTACCCGCGATTTTCCGTTATGACTCGGCAGTTCTATTATTGTGTCAATGATAATTCTAACAGCCGTATACGATATCTCGTAATCTGCGTACCCAATTATTCAAATGGCTGTTCCTCTTTAAGGCTCATCAAAACAATTTGTCGGCATCGTTCGGAATTCTGTTAAGTAATTCACACTCTAACGGATGTTATGAAATTGTGATTTTGTATAATAGTGAAATAAAAGAAAATGAAAAATAAATAGTTGTGACAAACGTTATCGTTTCGATCGAAACAGTTAAGTTATTGAACATGATACTGATGTTCCCGGTGATATAAGTGCAAAAGAAATTCGTGTGAAAAATTCGAAAGTTTTTCGAAAATTCAGTTGATGCAAAACCGTGGCAAAGTGGCGAAGTCGGAGTCCCGAGTCGTGCTCGTGGGCGAGGGAAATGTCGACGGATGTTGCTCCTGCACTGGCATGAGGATCGGTGAACTCGGTGGAGCGTTACTGGAAGCAGCGAAGCTGACGCGCTCTTGGTTTTGCCAGAAGCCTGGATACGGGTAAGTGTCTGTTTGTAACCGACGACCAAGAGTTGGAGGGCCGTGATGTGCAAGATTCGATAAATTGAGTAACACTAACCTATTTGATGCGGTTTAATTTGCTTTGTCTTGGTTTATTTCAAAATCTCAATGAAACGGTTCGCGGTTATCGTTCACAGATCAAAGATCAGTAACATTAGCAACCTTTGTACGCAACTTTAGACTTGAAACGATTTTTTTAAATTTTTGCTTAACATACCTCCGTCTCATTTATCAAAGTATAGGTACTTTAATCATATATTCTATTTCTTTTCGAAAATAAAACAATGCGCTACATGTTAATACTATCAATTGTAATAAAATATTATACATTAACTGGAAGAATTTAAAGCCTTCAATTGAAACACTCGTAAAGTACTTACTTGCACTACAATAAACGCTCACGATTCTAGAGAGTTCTACGGCATCGGAGGCATAAAATATTGTAAACGTCGGAATAAAACCACCTTAACAGACGTAACTAATAATATTTATTTGTACAAAGTGGCAGAAGGACGGACATTTCTAATGTAAT
>DWQQ01000768.1:0-10418 GCA_018244775.1 Oxynetra roscius flavomaculata
CATATATGATGTATACGGATATTTTTTTAAACGTAATATTTATTGGTTTTCGGCTTAAAACTTTCAATTTGAATATTTTAGTATAAAATCATAAATATTCAATTTAAATTTATAGATTTTGAATCAATCAATATTTAATATAAAGTCATAGATTTTTATTTCTTTAAAAAAATCTCACTTAAATCCAGTTTAACGAGCATCTACTCCTTTGAGACTCGCTGCAGCGAGTGCGAGGGAAGTCACGTCGCTAAGAGCTCGAACCGTCCTTCCGTCTTTGTACTCGCACAAAGAATATGCACTCTGCCATTTCTTTCAGTCTCCCCGTACATTCTGTAGGAAATATTAATTTTATGACCGTTCCAGTGTATTATATGCATCGGTACACGTTATTCTATTCAATATCCCGACTTCGGTCCTAATCCGGTTAGCTGTTTGAATATTCAATGTGGCAATCTTTTTTGATTCCATGCTTTTTTGATTCCATGTCTTGTGCGCCAATGATCTCAAAGAGATGTTGTAATTCCGTTCAACATTATTTATGTTAAGCGTTGATAACAGAAATGGATCGACGCATGAAGGTTTGGATAAAGTAACAACACGGAACAAACTGCTCTTTAAAGAGGTATTGCTAGTGACAGCTGTCCAAATTGTGTGTTCGTCAATGGCTCAAACACCGCTGTTTACCTGTTATTACTGTCCAGTAGCAGTCTTGATATTAGTGGTCACATAACACCAGATCGATACTTAAACAATACTACGTATATTAGATTATTCCAAAGAGACTTAAGAGGTTAAGAAAAAAATGTTTTAATCATCGTTAATCCATTTTAGTTTTCTGCTGTAGGACAAGTTCTTGTTTCAGACGCATTATCACTTTAATCTACCAAGCTGTCCTAATGAGTCGGAGATATTGCAAACGACTCAGAAAACAATATGGAAAATTTACAGCATCCCAATAATCGGCTTCACTTTTATAAATAGTGATATACTCTTAAGAAGGACTTTGACTCCAGGCCGCGCATTGAATTGAAATATAAACGAAGTCAAACATGTATTTTTATTTTAAGTTACAGTAAGTGTTGCGCACTGTGGACATGCGGTGTGCGCATACGTCACATGTTGCATCCTCTTGATCTGTATTTTGGAGTACATTTTGTCAAAGAAGTTAGCGAAACAATATTATAGACAATTTTACAACCACCGAAACTTCTGTTCGGGATTCTAATCCCGACTTATCCGGTCAATTGTCTGTATTCGGCATTCTAACTGACTTTATTCTGTGTTATTTTATTAACACGTATCTCGTACTACCTTTGTTAAATTATAAACGTTTAATCTATCTTTCTTTTACTCATCCAGTAATTTAATTTTAAATACTTATGTATTCCCTTAAAAACGTTTAAATGTTGACGCACGTAATCCTTTTCTACTTAGCATACTCTAAGCTGACCCTTCGCAGCTCACTTGTCTGACCCACAGCTAATATAAAAATAGTAACAATTAATTACAGTTTGTTACAAACATCTTTTTTTTTTTATTTATTTACAGCAACCAGAAATAAGTTAAGCATTTTGTAAAAGTATGTTAGACAGAATCACGGTTAATTGTAAGTTTGAATGTAAACGCGGGATATTGTAACTTATTCATTAATGCAATACTGCATATGAACTCAGGTATAACCAACGTTACAAAGTTATTATTCTTGAATTATAGAACTGAAAACTAAAGCGAACAGTAAACACTCCCAGTAACTAAAGACGTTAAGAATGCTGCCACCTGTTGAACAAGGAATTTCAATGATGATATGGACAGACATATTTAAAACAACACAATACCATCGCCTTATAATATCTTGTTAGTAATAAAACAAGTACCCAATTTCCCGAGTTCCCGAATTTCAACAGGAATTTGGAAGTAGGAGAGAGTAAGTAATGCTCCCGTTTGCTTAGATCCCGGGTTCTTAAAACAAATAACATGAAAGCAGTTTTAAATGTAATATCGCTTTATAGCAAAGGTTGACTAAGTAAGGAACGACAAATTGTTAATCAAATTATATTAAAAATGTCTTGGGACAACTCCATACACGGGCATCTCATCCCAAATTAGGCATTTAAGCAGTGCCTGAGTTATGGTAACCAGACGGCTGATCAACTTCCTACATATATATAAATGTACTAATATAGATATTTTTCCACCCAGGCACAGAACAAATGTTTGCTCTTCACACAAATATTTGTTCTAGGCGGGGATCGAACTCACGAACAGCATTCACATTCACTAAGCACTTCACCAACGGGCCATTCGTGATGATGATTAAACAAGAAGAAATATACGCAAACAACCTTATGATTGATTCGATAGTAAAGTTGTGTGTTATATTTTTTAATAAGATCAATTATATTCAAACTGCAGGATATAGACACTGGTCTGTATTAAATAAACGGCTTGGAGAAATAATTTTGAAAGTGTTAAAAGGCAAATTATGATGCTAACGAAATCGGGATAGAGATTGTAAGATAATCATGAAAATTCCATCTTAGCATAACCATTTGTTCGAACATATTTTACATTTACCTTATGTACCGTCATTATATGCATAAAAATTGTTCGTCACAACTTTTTAACATATGGCAGCCATATTTCAATTAAACTGAAAAGGTTCTTTCAGCTCGTTGCTATATTTTAATGTAATTTTATTCATCTCTGTTCGACTCAGTTCTTGCGTAACGTATGCAAACAGGTGCATGCATAATAACAGTCGTGCATTAATGTTTAAAAATACTCCAATATCACTGAACAAGTGATGCATAGGAAATGTCATGTGCTTAATTTATTAAAATGCGTGCCTATAAGGTTACTTGTTAACAAAGAAAATCTAGAATGTTTAAATTTCCGCCTATGCGAATTGTACATTCAGTTCTGTATACAATACTTTATAAGGATCTATTTGTGACATCCTAGTGGACTATTATTCCAAATTAATTATTTGAATATCTATTGTGGATCTTTCATCTTTCTATAATTACAAATCATTAAATTAAATTCAAGGTGCATAGGCATTGTTGTTGTAAAAAAAATGTAATGTAACAGATATCATAAAGGATAAGAAATCCGGATACCGGCCAGCATTAAGGAAACTTTTGTTAACGGTCTACGGTTAAGGTGACTAAAACTTTATATTAAATTTTCTGTATTTTTAAAGAAAATCTATAACATAAAAACATTAATATTACAATAGATAAAATAAAAAAGATGGCAATTATAAAATCATACTAATATATATTCGTACACCCCTACCCTCCTTTCCGCATCTACTACTCCTGACTTCAGCTACCCAAAGCTTGCCTAGAAGAGATCGCTTGTTAGCGATAAGACCGCCTTTTGTATACATCCTTTCAATGAAATGTGTATGTTTTATAGTGCTCATTGGTGAACAATAAAGAGTTATGAATCATAAATAATTTGCCCATCTTCATAAATATCTTAATTCTATAATTTTTTCCTTCCTCTTTGAACTCTTTGAATCGGCAACAATAGAAGCAGAAAATAAAGCGTTTGTTAGCGAGGTCCCTGTGGCTCTGCTGCTTCGTGCGCACCGCTTTGTGAGAAGAATTCTTGACGGCTCCTCTATTCACAGTAGCTTTAGCATTCAAAGTAACAATCATCTTACCTAGTTTTCTAGCGCGTTTATGTAAATATAATTTATGTATGAGAAATATTAACAGATGTTCTCTTATTCAAGATAAAGACCAATGTATGTAATAAAATGTTATGTCCATTAAAAATTGTACATTAGGGTTTCGTTGCTGGCTCCCGGCTTGGGGCGCGTGAGAGTCCCCGCGGGGCTTGCTGCATAGTAAAAATGCATTTTCAAATATACTTTAATACAAATTGAGCGTTTATTAATGAGTACATTTTTTTGGTATCTAAACTCTCTTACGTTTGTTTAGATTACAATGTCTGCGATAAGTTTTAATTAAGATTCTAGTTTCTGTCCAATATCAGCCTTTTATCTATCTTCATGTTCAACCATCCATTTCTGTCTCATACAACAATTTAAAGCAGACAAATCCTTATTCTTGAATGACAAATTAATGCTACCTTTTTCCGATGACAAAATAATAGACTCAAATCGAAATATTTGGTGCTAATATTTTATATAAGATGGATTGGGATTATATTTTTTTTACAATTTAATACTGCTATAAAAAGCTCTTTATAATTTCTTTCCTGTTGCCTGCGGATATTGGTACTTACGGGGCTTTGTGGAAATCATCTGTTTTTAAATAAGTTGTTACAGTCAAAAGAATGAAAAACTTTGTATGAGTATTTTCTTGGGTTGGCTTTATTATTCTTCTTCGTTACTCTACCATTCTTGTTATATAAGCGATTTCTTTTATTTTCCGAAAATTAGACCTGGTTACTATCGATTAGAAACAACTTTGTCCAATCTCAAAGACAATTAGACAAATTAGGTCTATATTAAAAAAAAAGAGACATGAGACAATCTCAGTCCGTATTACACTTTAGTAGCAATTCCCCTATCTACTTTACTAGAAATAAGTACCAGGGTTGTAATCCCAGTTGAGAATAAGAAGAGGAATGCCTAGAAGATAATTAAATCCATCCTGTACAAAGATATTCAAAAGATGCAGTAACTATTAAACTCCCATTGGTTTAATAAGAATAAAAAGGAAGTTAGAATATTATATTTATTTTTACTATAATCTTAGTATTTAGTAGTTTTATGACATTTAAAAAAGGAAGCTATTATAAACGCACTTACAGTGTTAACACGAATAAAATTTACCAAATACAAGTAAAGTTACTAAATAAGTTGAACTTGCTATGCGTACAGTTCGGCTTTCGGCAGCCGCAAGGTTTGAAATTCAAAATGTGGATTATGTTACATACAATTTTAACCGGAATAGTTCTGAATGCGAGCGTGTAGCGTTGTTTTGTAATATCTGTACTTTCACGATTCATAAAGTGAACCTTGTCACTGCATTTCGTGAGACATTTCAGTTATGAAGCCAATACAAAGTACATCAGTTCCTTTTCAAATACGAGTATGTTATGTAGTTTGTTTAAAGTTTGTATGTTGTTTTATTACTTGAAGCTAATATTTATGGAATGATTACTTTTACTTTTATTATAAAATGATAACACAACTGGAGTTTGTAAGGTAATGCTTTTAGTATTCCGTTCTAATTGAGAATTCGGTATTCTGTTCTATGGTCATCGAGATTAGTTTAAAACCATATTTATGGCACTGATGGGTGTCAGAGCCTAACGACTGACGTCCTAAATTTGTATATTATGTAAATTCATAACTCTTTCTTGAGACATCTCTCCTTAGAGATAGATTCAATAGGTTTCTAAAGGATGCAAATGGCGGTGAATAATATGTATTTTCTTTTTTAGCGATTTTATAAATACGTTAACTAAGAATAGTGACTAGCATCAACCAGCCACGAAAGCGTCTTACCCAATACGTCTTCTAGAAGTTAGTCACTGCAACAATTGAAATTAGTTACTATTAAAATGACTTTAGTCATTAGTCATAATGCCTTTTAAACAGGTTATTCTTATATACAATTGCAAATATGTAGATGAATGCATATTTTGTTACAAAGTCCAATGAAACAACGCATCACAAAGTGATTATTTTCACATCCTCATTCACGTTTAAACACGCAGTTATTATGAGCCGTGAGCTATTGTTACGTGATATATAAATATATTATTATCATCACAGCAAGCGTTTATTACAATTCATAACGCTTCAGGCACTTTTGAATAATAATGTGCAAAACATTTTTGCGTGAAAGCGAACATTGTTTTTATTTCGAATATTGAAAAAAATAATTCTGAGTTGTGTTCGCCACATCGTAACACAGTAGTCATTTTATGAATTTAGTATTATAAATATATATAGCAAGATAACACTAATGAGCAAAATGGACAATTTCCTATCCAAAAATCACGGCCTATAAAATACTGAGAATTAAAACATACATATAACCTACATAGTTCCTTGTTGACAACATATATGACTGCAGACAGCTCGTATGATTGCTTGAAGCAAACTAATCGGCGTTTTTAATATTTAGTGCAGTTAACTTTGATTCCTTAAAAAAACTTTCCTTATAAATTTAATCGCACATTTTTAATTTTTTTATTATTTTCAACTTGCCTATCGTTTTCAAAAGCGTTAACGTTGGAGGCATAGTATATTGAGTTCGTGGACTCTGTTTCTAAGAAGCTTTCTCACTTTTACGCTCCACTTCTCGGCTATGAATAATAAAGGCGGTATGTCATTTTTAAATATTTATCTATTAATATACATAATCCTATGAACTTAATCGAAGTACCGGATCGCCAACCCTATGGGCGGATTAAAAGGGAATGGACAGTATTATCAACCCTGTAAACGGGTTATTTTAGAATAAATTATACATACATAATTAATATCGTTCATGAAGTTATGGAGCAGCTGCTATTCAATGAAACTTACTAAATCATTGCTAGCTTTTTAATGAAATTTTCAATAATTTCACTGAAGTAGCTAGAGCGTTAAAGTTTGTATCAACAAAATATTATAGTAGATCTCAATAATAACTTTGTAAGCAAAAATTTCATTTTAAATACCGACAATTTTTTAAACAACGAACGTGCACCGAATAAAAATTGTTGACACTTTAAAAGCTATCTCACGGAAAACAATGTGAGCTTTTGCAGTGTAATTTTAAATTTGCTTTCTTGGACGGAATCGCGTCCGGAGCTGGCGTAGATAATAAATAGTATAATAAACAAGATTAACGATGCATAAGGAGGCACGTTTCGTGGACAGTGATGTAAATGCATATGGACCGCATGCGCCGCAATCAGGACGTCGCGCAACATGTGTGCTAGCACTACGCTTCATATTTGGTCATTTATCTGACGTCCATCAACATGTTGTGATTTCGAAGAAGAACAATAATATCTTGTGGCAATTCCACAAACGGTCATCGGATCACAAAGTAGGCACTTAAACAGTGCCTATGTTATGGTAACCAGGCGGCTGATACAGCCGCGTGTGGAGATGTCCCAAAATATTATTATAATTGTCTTTGATTACATTCATTAGGTAAAAAAGAATTATGTTATATTATTTTAAAATTGCGTTAAAAGTGTCTTGAAATATATTAAATGTATATATTAAAATTGTAATATGTTTTAATGTTACATTAAAAAAAAATATAGTTTGTGTGATTGGATAAGAAATGATTAAATTCTTTTTAACTGCACATTGCACTGGCAACGTGACTAATGAAGCGACAACTTGACTTGCTCAGTCGACAGCGTTATTCGAAATGTGTTAGTAGATGTCAATGATTCGCAGAGTTGTGACTAGACTCATAAATAAAGATACTTAGTCTGTGGAAATATACATTAAAAAAATGTCTATACGTTCATAAAGCGTTACAATTCGGTGTCGAATACGCCCAAAGAGCGCACACGGCGCACGCCCGGCGTGCAGCGTACTCAGTTCAAATATTTATATCTGCGGTCGCTCTGCGCTATAATATTAACATTTCCACTAGCAGAACCTTCCGCTAGACATTTGTGGAGTATTTTTAGACGAATTGTAGGATACGTAATTGTTGGTTGTATCAGTCGAACATGTGCCAACAGGGTACACAGGCAGGGAGGTACTCGGAAATTGTAATTCGAACAGAGTTCTTTGACGATAAATATAACCTTTGATATGTTTTGTTTCTTGAAATTGCTTGTATTGTTTCCGCAACCAAAAGTAAACGTTTGTAATAATAAACATTTATAAAAATCACCTTTGCTTTGGTGTTCGTAATTGCTTTGTTATTATATTAATAATTTGTGTACAATATCATGTTAAAGAATAATAAATCATGAATAAACAAATTCAAAGTTACAAATTTCTAAATCTGTACAAAAGCCATACAAGTTTTTCCATTGCAAAAGTAAATCTGTCTGTCCTAAGTTTTCAGGTCGCCACTTTGGGAAAGGAATGATTTATTTTATCAATCTTTAAAGAGGGAAATTAGGGTCGATAGAAAGTATGAAAATTAATACAGGATTCACAGACATATACAGACACGTGAACGAAGTAATGCGTTATGACATTAAGTCGGTTCTATGAAATTTATTTCTATGCTGTAATTATAATTTAATCACTTGTAATTTTGACCTTACACTTTACACTTATGTTATTGGGAATATTTAAATTTGTGAATATTTGTTAAGATCCCATAGCATCACTTTTGACATCAATAACATATCTAAAATACTAAAGAATACACGTAAAATTACTAACGTATCACGCGATGACAGCAATTTTTTTAAAGCTACTTGATATGTTTCTGATAAACGGTTTAACATTTCAATAACTTCACTCGTGGAGCGCTGGAAAATGTTAAAAGAAATGTGCACAGTTTCAATGAAACGGTGAATTGAAACGGCCGTTTAAAACCGCAATCCTTTTAAATGCAACAAAAAAGTATGCGGTTTGGTAAAGACGGGCGCATTTGGGACACTTATGTTCGTACCTATACATTTAAATTACATTGTAACGTGTAAAAAGAGTTTCGTGAAGATTTTAAACCTTTTAACGTGTAGGTATGTGGAAAATATATTCCTTTGTTGTGTACTACGTATGTCTCAATTTGATTTCATTTATTGCTGTAGCGTACCTACATGGCTCAATGATGCTTGCGAATCGAAAACGATGTGAGTTGACGTAGCGTTTTAAATGTAACATTTGAAAGGATAATCGAAATTGAGATATATTAGTTTGTTTTTATATATATTTATTACATATTCGTATAGATAAATTCACTTTAATTGAACATACTATTTTTTATAAGGAATTGGCTGGAAACGCTAAGACTAGTCAAACTCAGTAAAATATTGGCACTTTTTGTGTGAATAATGTATAAATTAAACCTTTTACAAACAAGGGAGTTACGATTCTTGTACTTTAATATTTTTCAGTCAACTGTTACTCAACAAAAGCAAATAAACACTTCACTCAATCTTTTATAGCTTTGTTTTGAATAACCTTGCTGTTTAAGTTACAACCGACAATAAATAGTACTGTAGATACTGTCCTGTATAAGGGTAGATATATTCGTTTAGATATTTACGTTCGCATATTTTTATCAAATACCATATGTTGAGTTAAGTCATATGAAGTTGTTATTATATAGAAATTGGAAGTATTGAAAATTTTCCACTTTTGTATAACATAAAAATATGACTAACATTTAATCCTTGTGAAACAAATTTTAATATTTCCGACAGTGTTCGCAACAAACAACCTAGGGTCATAACACAAATTAATTGTTGTGACCTAAATTCCTAGGACTCTTGATCATTACTCTCGGATCAGATGTTCACGACCCAAAAACATTTGGATTTTAAAAATACTATTTTTATTCATTATAAAAATAGACTTTTAATTTTGGTACCACATTACAAAATATTTGTTTGTGTACTTAAGTTGTTTAATAAAGGCAATTACGGGATTACGTCCTATGTCTACATTTATTAATATCTAACAGAGACAAAATTTGATGTAATTAACAAACTACAATAAATATACATACTCGTATATAGATTACTAGTTTCTAGGATTTTCGTTGTAGGTCACTGAATAATAGTATATTATTCAAGAATTCCATACTATACCATACAATATCTATATCAATTTATCTATATTTCAATTCATATGGTGAATATAGATAAAATTTATTTTCATTGTAAAATTTCTGTCACAAAATACACAGTGAAATAGCAATGTAAATGAGAAAACATATTTTTTTTTCGGCCCATTACCATTACATATATTTCGCTGAGGATATTCAAAATCATTTGTATATGAACTGTGATGTACGTTTTGTGCACTAAATGCAATTAAGCTGGAGCATTGCTGGGCATTCAAACTGCGGCTTTGCGTTGTGTAATTAATTTTAAATAGATATTCACGTACATGCTGTCGAATTCACCCCTGTATTCCGTTTAATGTGTCCTTTTCTCGGAAATTTCATGGCGTTTTTATGGTCTCGATTTAATATACTATAAAATATCGCTGGAGACTTATTTTGTTAGCGGTAAATGGAAGGCAAGAGTAAAAGAACACCTCAACCAGGAGCGTCCTGGTTAGCTTGCGTATTTGATAAACAATTGCCAGTGGAATTTGGTTGTATTGCCGTCGGAAGTAGAGTTATTTTATATAAGCTAAAATAATTAATTGCAGCTTGAGCCTCAAATGGAGCAGGTCATGAAGGACTAGGTAAATGCTAATTTTTTTTTACGTACATTGGTTCGGGCATCTAGAGAGAATGGACGATGAAAGAATGACAAAGAAGATATACAACGCGAGTGTTGATGGACGT
>DWQQ01000769.1:0-10417 GCA_018244775.1 Oxynetra roscius flavomaculata
GCCTCCGAAACCGGCGTGTATGCATGAAGAGACTGATGAATGTAGATGAAGCACGTCAGGTTTGTAAGGACAGAGATTTTTGGCACTCGGTGCTCTCTGCCTACCCCGCTAGGGACCTGGCGTGACGGTTATTTATTTTATTTATTTATTTTCATATGCATATAATTCATATAATTATTTTACTGATGTTTTTTGCTGGCTTTGTGGTCTTTAGTTAAGAGTATAAGACTCTCGTTTTAATGCTCTAATACAATAAGGAGGAATAGTTGAAGCAATTAAAAATAATGAAATCGTTCTTTCTATATATTATTTTTGCAGTTAATTAATTATATTCTCAGAGCCAAATTTCTATCACTATTATCCATATTTCTTTTAAATCACGAATCCTATTGCCCTCGATATATATTTTTTCTATTTTTATACATCGTTACTTCGTTGTACGTTATCGTTTGTTCGTTATTATTTATTGGTTATTCTAACATCATATGCTCTGTGGTCATTTGATTTTTTTACTGCTATTAAAATATAAAATTAGTACGTACTGTATTCAATAAACAATATTATTGGGACTGATACATCCGGCATGAATACTTTGTTTTATTAACACGAGTGTCCGTGCCAGTGTCTATGAATCCAGGAAAAGGCAAATAAATGGGATATTAGCAACGTTAGTGACTATATTAGGATGCTAATCGCCAGATGTGATAATCAATAGGGTTGCCATGTCGAATAATTGTTAAATCGGTAATGGAAATGAATTTAGATGTGGATTACCATTGTATTTGTTATAAACATTATTAAAAGATTCATTTGATTTTTCCCTATGCGGAGTTTCGGTGTTAACAGTGGTAATTTTTTTGTATACAACTATTTTGGATTATTGCAACACTGTACAGGAATTTTGGCGTAACAGCAAAATCGGTTACTCATAATATAATAAGTTTTAATGTAACAGCTCATTTTAATAGTTTAAATTATATAATTATCCATACGTATAAAATTTAAAGTGTTGTAAGTCTTAATAACGCTATTAGGTACTTTAATAATATAAACTCAAACCGACCAAATAAAAAAGAATGTATGAAGTATAAATATATTTGTTTGTATTTAGGTATTTTCTGAGGTTGATAAAGCAGATGCTTTGTTTGGTATCAGATGATCAGGTATATGAAATAAATACTAGGTAACATTCGGTAACCCTATATACAATCCAGATGTATGCAAAACCTGAAGCTATCAGCGCCCATGTTAGAACTGTTGACACAGCGATAATAAACTGCGGACAACTTAAACACCCGCCATATTGTATTACTAATGTATCGGTTATTAATAAAAACATTTTTTTTATTTAATTGGACATTCGCATGCCGGTTAGTAAACCATTCATTTTACTATTTAGACATGTGTAGATACATCACTGGCCGGTAATATTTAAATATATGTTTTTTTTTCTTTTTTTAATAAAGTATCTCATAAATAATTATGTTTTCAACATCATAATTATAAGTGAAACTCTAAATGTCTAAATTGTTGAACATTTTAATATTTTATTTTTGCTTTTAAATTTAGCAACTAATATAATTAATATATAAGAACACAGACAATTATGGGTTTTGTTTTGTTTTTTTTTCTGACACTTATTTTTCTTTTTATTATTTTGACACTGGTTAAGTAACAGATGGATAAGTAACAGCCACTTGTGACTCTATTCCGATAAAAAAAACTTATTCTTCACGGATGTATATTTTGTTATGTACAACTAATTGTTTCTATCAATAAATGTATCTGAATGTGTAATATAAGAGGAAGTTTGAAAGTTGGGCCATTGCCCGCCAATTTCAAGACTGAAATATTTGCGTGGTATGGGATGTTATGAGAAGGGATGAGAGACATATAACGAAGAGAACGATGAGAATGAATGTGGATGGTTATAAGGGTAGAGGAAGACCTAAGAAAGGTTGGATGGACGTCTGATAAAGGACTATGAAGAAGAAGTACAGAGTTATGGTAAAGATGCAAAAGGGCAGGGAGAGTAATGAAAGCAGCTAATGCCCGATACGTCCTAGTGACTAAACTGGGATTTACTGTCGTTGTGACGTGGTCATATACAGATATAACGTAACAATTGTTGACAGAAAATAATTTTGTATACATATATATGTACATGTATTTATTAAAGATTTATTACGACTTAAAATCACTAGTGAATGTCGTTCACAACGTTCGTCGTTTTATTCAGTATTCTATTTGAGGTTGAAATAGATTTTAATATCTATTATACATATATGTATATTTTAAACCTATAATTTATGAAATTTATTTTCTGAGTAAGTAAGGCTATACTTAAGTATACTCAATCATATAAATTTGTAATCTTTCTAAAATATTATAATTTTTAATATGATAACAATAGCTAAGGTCTAGCAGACACAAGTAGCCGTTCCCGCCAACGGCCACCTGCGACAAACGGACGAAATGTGGGTTGTTAAAAACAATAAAACGAAGCGAAACATAGTTGGCACGTGCAATGAACAGTTAGAACAGTATAATCAAGAGCTAATTCGTCATCTTCCGACAAACATGGCTGCGGACGCTTAGCGTTCGCTTCAGGTGTAGGAATTAAAAAAAATCTATAACGGGAGCAATGGAGCGGGCGTGTCAAAATATCAATGAATGCCCCCAAGTTAGAGCACAGAACGCAATGTGATGTGCTTATAGAAAACTTCTACATACATTGCGGGCTATACGGCATTTTAGTTACCTAAGTATAGTATTCGCAGTTGTCGTTTTATGCTTTAGCTACGAATTAAACATTTTATGATGATCTATATATTTATACAATCCTCTTCATGAAAAATTATGTCCGAAATATAGTAATAGATCGAGATTTTAATAATTAATAATTGCATAAAATGTAAATATATATGTTACATGTAGAAGGAAACCAAAGTAGAAAGAAGTGTATAAATAATATCAGCAAGATAGTTAACATTCAAATAAATATCCACAACAGAAATATTCATAATGATACTATATTTCGGTGTATAATTTGAATGTTGGTTTTTCATTACAATATAAATGAAAATAATTGATCGATTTGAAGTGTAATACAGATGAAAAGAAGCATTGTACAGCGAGCATTTGGAAAGGTCGTCGTTTCTGAATACTAATAGTCCAGAGGGTGTGCCTGACACCTGATCGAGTGAACAGGTGGTTTGGACTGTTGCGGCACACGCGGCAGCGTGTCGGGACACATCTGACGATATCTGACATAGTTTTATTAAATCATCGCGTGATTCGTATCTGTAGGTTTGTTTTTATAAAATAAAATGGGATACTCGATCTATTTTTAATTGGTTTGAAGCCTTATTAAAACACAAATAAATTTGTATATATTTTAATCTACAAAATAATATCATATGTATATCAATGTCCATATATAACGTATTTAATACAAAAAAAATCAAACCTAATAAAACTATTTAAGAAGATATCAGAACTATACAATAATACAGTACTGAATAATCGTATATTTGACCAATTAATAGGTTACTGTAGTATTGAAGTAAACGAATGAATTACTTAACAAAAATAATCTGCGGTAAAATAATGAAATAATCGGACGTATCCGTGTACCGCAAACCATGTGTACCGCAACGAACATTCGCCACAGACGGTTGGAGGACATGTGCGTTTTATTATTTAAATAATTATCGCTTTTATAACCTTTTAATCAATATGGCGACCGTACACATGTACATATGTGGATCGGATGAATTTCGCTGAACGAAAACCGAGGGATAGATTACACTCGTCTATACGATATCATTTTACAGATAAACTCACGATGCAAAAATTTATGTATATCTCGATAATAACGTTACGAAAATTTGCGTTCCTGCAGAATTTTCCATAGCGTTCTCTAAGGTGAAATCTACCAACTCCCATTTATCCAGGAGGCCAACAGGAGACAATTATCTGAGAATGAATTGACAATGTTGAAGATAATGAATGACGGTTGAAACGCCGGTTGGTGTTTTTTATTAAATAGTAACAGACGAAACAGGCGATTAACGTTCCTTTTAGGTAAAAACAAAATTATGACATATTTAATTTTTTTCATATAAAAATCATAACTAAACTGTTTAGTTTATCAGCCGGTAACCATAACACGGGAGTCACTTGAGTGCTTTACTTTGGTATCAGATTAAATTATGAATCAGATATTCCAGTTTTTACTTTAGCGTGTACTGCCTACATGCAAATTAAACGTGTGCGAATAAAATATTATAATACTATTATCATTACAACAAAACGTTGTTAGAAAACGCGTGTTATTGGACAATTGGACACATGTAGACAGCCCCCGGAGCTAATTGGACATGCACACACTTGTACGCCCCCCCCCCCCCATACCAATATCATTTGAATATTTGCCCCGCACAAGACTATTCATAAGCCGCTGATAAATGAAATACGAAATTCTTCAGTAATAAAACACATGTCATCTACATACTTGTAATCTTGATGTCAATGAGTTTTGTTCATTTGTTATTTTTTGTTTATTTGGTTACAACAGTAAATGTATGTTCAAATATTATGTACTATTTACTAATTATCGATACTTAGTAAGTACGCCAAATATACCCAAATATTATGTTATATAAAATCTTAAAATGAATACAACATTCTTTATTGCGTATAATAAAAAAAATTACACAAATGAATAGCGTTTAAATAGTCATTTCTGTTAGGCAACCTTTATTATCTCGAATAATAATTAATTAATATCTCAAGGCGATCAGTGTTTTAAACATGCTTCAAGTTAAATGAAATTTTCGTATATACCTACCTATTATAAAAATATTCGATTACTTAATAAATAAGTCCAAAAAAAATATATGTGTGTGTAATAACAGCTTTTGTATATATATATGATGAATACACATACGTTTTTGGAGCTTATAATGTAAGATTTCAAGAAAATAATGTGACATACATTTTTATATTAGGTTCATATTAGAGATGAAACGGATAGTGGTTTGGCCGCATTACATGGCGCGATCAGTTTGATTTGAATATAGGAATATAGGCAATTAATGAAACAAACAATTTCGACGTGATTATTAACACACGGTGTCCATAACCTATTGTAGTATGTCAGATCGTGAGCTACTATCCCGTATCCGGCCGGATAGTGAAAACAAGGCCAGACAGGCCGGACACCGGATATCCGTTTTCATCTCTAGTTTATATATAGCTTTCGAAACATCCAATTTCATGAATATTTAAATTATTTTTAATTGTAACGAGCTTATAAGGTTGATGGAAACAGTTGAACGGACTTAATTATTTTTCGATTTCGCATTCATCGCAATATAATAATTTCTTAACTCACATGAAATAACCATCCTTAGTAACAAATACTATTAAGTTATTCATCAATATCGATTGAAATTATATTTAAATTTTGAACTAATTTTAATTTAATTAATTTATACATTTCATTACACACTTAATATAAGCAAAATGTAAACTATTATAATAATTTATACATATATATTGAACTGAGTGAAACGGAACGTGAGAAAAAAAGGTAAACAATTGACAACTGCGTCTCCGGTAATGAGTTTATTAAAACGTGGACATTAATTAGAAATTGTGACTTCATTCAGCCCGATCTATTAAATACAATATATGGCAACAAAAACTCGCCGTCCATAGATTGATGTGCTGTTCGTTAACTGAATAAAAATGTTGCCAGCACTTGGATAAAGTGGAATACAATTTTACAAAAAAATATATTGCTCGTACTATAAATAATTGTGTTTATTAAAAACGAATACCATATTTCATTATTTATAAGTGTTATAAATAAATATCTTGGGACATTTCCCAAACTAGGCAGAGCCTGTGGGCAAGACGCTAATAAACATATACACGAATAAATATATACTTATATAGATATTTTTTTTTACATTTGTATAGAGAACAAAAAATGCTAGTGCTGATCAAACGATCATTTTACTTGTTTTGAATTGGATTCGAACCCAGGACCTTTAGCTCAACAGCGAGGTTCGCCAACCACTGCGCCAAAACAGCCAGTCGAATTTAATCATTCAATATATATCAACTCCAGCCATATGCCTCGATTTTTGTAACGATTCAAGGTATGAAATAATAGGACCATCTAATCGCAAATTCGACAAAGTTTGTACCGAGTGTTCTAGGTGCGAGATATATATATATATATATATATATATATATATGTACATATATATGTGGTTATGTTGAATTAATTTATATTAACATCACGTATTCAATATATTTTGAAATGCAGTCAACCCGGAAGTATAAAATGCGGCTTAGCGCACGCAGATGTTTGTAAGTGCCTCACAACTGTGTTGCGGGTGTTTGGATGTAAAAAATGGCAAAACGAACTCTTAGACGATCTCAATTTAACGAATATGGTCGGAACTAATTATGCTCATCACGAATTGCGATTGCCATCGGAACGATCGACCGTGTGATGCATGTGTGACACCGATGCGAAGTGAATCCGAGATTGTGGTAACATTTGATCTATTTGGTGAGATGTAAAATATTACTTATTAAATGAAGCTTTTATGGTTACGGTTATTATTAATATTCATGATATTTTTTTGTTGTTGAATATATGTACTTTTGAATATTGATTTCTTTATTCTACACCGACTGTTAAGTGTTCAATGATGTGAAAGTGGTTTCTAAATTTGTATTTCCAAAAATCGATTGAGTTCAAATAGTTTTTTTTTTTCAATCTGTTATATGTTGGTGTAGAGTCTGTTACAAATTAATATTTGAATTTCATTAAATGTCGTTCAATACTTGAGTGGCTTAGAATTCGGTTTCCCTCATCGGGGATCCTGGGTTCTTATCCTGACCATCACTTCTGTATAAAAAAAATAATGTGCGTTTTAGAAATATTGAACCCATCATGAGCCTAGTTTCCCGTGCTTTAAAATTCTTCATAAAGTTCTCTAAGGCGTGTGAAGTCTGCGAACTTGCACTGGCCAGTCTGGCAGACTGTGAAGTTGTGTCGTCATTTCAACCGGAGACCCTTGCCCGGGGGCCCCTATCTAAGAGCGGAACGATAGAGGCTTCGACGATAAATGTAATTTATGTATGCGCGTATAATGAAAACTAAGCTATTCCATATAACTTTATCAAGATAGTTAATAAATATGAATAGATCAACAACATTTCTACAATTTAATATTCGAAAATACAATTCAGCATCGTTCTCACTTCACGGGAGCATGTTATAAAAATATTTACGCGTTTTTACGAGCGGTGCGGTCTCAGTATGCGGCGGGAACAGGTGATGTTTGGGTTATTTTTTTCGGGACAATTTAAAAGAGGTAAGTTGATCAGCGTTTGGGCACCTCTTGGTTAGCTTCACTAAATCATCTGTCAAATGCACGGCGCCCGACGCGCTCTGCGCGACTCGCTCACGGGGATACGACTGAGGACTGCGTAGAGCGATACGTTTCTTGATAAATTGGTACGGGTTGACACAGTTATACCGTTGAATTGCATGTATATACATATAAATGATTCGCGGTAAATTCACGATATTATAGAAATATTCAATTGTTGCGCATTTTGTTAAATAATTTTGCGGTAAAAATGTGAATTAATTAAAAACGATCATATCGACACCACTGTGCTATTAGTACAATTGAATAAACAGTTTTAAGGAAAATCACAGTCAAATTAGAATACTAATATGTCAAATAATTATAAGTACCAATCGATTGAGGAGAGATTTTTGACACGTCAATTATTATTATTAATATTATTATTATTAAGTAAGGACAACTCGCACACTATAGTGACCAGACAGCTGATAAATACACACATTGACACGATATCAGCTCATATCCTAATATTATTTCGTTAAATAGTACACTCATATTACATAAAAAAAACAATAAGTTTAAAACAATTTAGGGTCCTCAACAATTAAAAAAATGACTATAAATTAGATAACCAATAAATGTTAATAACGCACTTCCTCCAGCCAGCCTCCCGTTCGTAAAACAAGTGCTATTTAAATATAATATACGCAACAATAATAATAAGGAGAAATGAATGAAATTACGCGCGCTGAATATCATAATAATAATTAATGAATTTTAATCGTGCAAATCAACTTACGTAAAATCTGGCACGGTACGATACTCTGGCACGTTATGTCCACAGTGTCCTTTCGCGAGGAGAACCAACATAATAATATAACACGGATTGACAGCGGCGTGGAATCAATTGGGATGCATACACGCTGCCCGCTGCGCGCCGCTTAATTAGAGGCCCCGGACCGCGGGCGAGGCCTGCGCGAGGCCTCCATATATCATTATACATTTAACTCTTGTTTTGTTTCTGCCCTTTACGAGCTCGGATAGCCGAAAGCGAGTGTAAAAATAATAACTTTGCTCAAGTGTATGTATACTTACACGGGATGCGCGTATTCAATAAATATGTAAATAATATTATTGAATGTGATCGGAGTTGGTTGGGACCGATGTGGGTATTGCAATCTTTTGTAGAAACCAGTATATAATATTAATAATCTACATATGTATATCTCTATAAGCGAAGTACCATTCAGTCATTAGTATTTTAACACAAGATCTCTAATACTATAATTTAGATTGACTTGAAAGGCGTAGTTCGGGAGGTAGACGCTCAATAAGAACGGATCTTGCGCGAATCCTATTCAAAAGCGAAATAGCACTCACTCACTCACTCACTCACTCAGTGATTCATCACAAGTTTTCTAAAACTTCAGATTGACTGAATATTTAGCATGGTTACCCCTTTCGGGAATAGACGCTCACTAAGAACGGATTTCACGCAAATCCTATTCAAACAATTATCATGTGCCTTGCGAAAAAAACGATTCATCACTTTATGTATCATGAGCGAACAGCTAAATAGAGGAAAATAATAAAAAAATTACTATTGAAAATAGTTTACATACAAATTTTCCTTAGTTTACTATTCTATTATATTTATTTATATGGATTCACAGTGAAGCAATAAGTTCCATTAGTCCCAATAAATTGTATTTAGCACTTCCTTGACGACCATTCCGCTCGGCGTTGCAATTATTATTGCTTCGATTATTTTACACGATCACAATTTGCTTGCATGGGCACACGAATGAGTAGTGGTTAAGTAGATCTAGTACAACTGGACAATTAGAGTAAATTTTCAAGATGTCGAACAAGAGGTCGGTAAATTTCGGTTTTCTCACGACTCCCACACAGAGGCAACTATACTTGTTTGTATTCGTTGCCGGCCACACCAACATCGTGTAAGTGAGAGACGAATGAGATTACTTATGTTCCACATCGCCAGTTGCACTGCTGCACCGATTTTTGCTGTTAAACAGCGGAGATTGCATCGATATCGAAAATATTGCAAAAAAATACAATACTTATTGATTTTTGATACACGGTTACATTATCACGTTAATGTTTTAAATTATGCTAACTGTAATCAGCCCACATTTGCCCACTCTTGGATTAAGTCTATCCCACTACGCGTAATATTAAAATATCTGTAATTATTGATGATATAAATAAATAATAATTAACTTAACCATCTTTGCTTTACGCGGAGGTCATTTCTCGTTTTAAATATGTATCAGGCACTCCGCAGCAGGGCTCGATGGGGCCTATTTCCCATGCTTACACCCACGTATACGACGCCATGGAAAGCTTGATCCAGTGACGGATTATTTAAATAAATTGAAGGTACACTCAGAGTAGACAGGTGGAATGGAACTTTTTATATCTATTTAATCTACTTAAACCATCCACATAACCATAGGGTATGATTCTTAGAGTACTTGTGTTTAGGAGTCTATAAATATAAATAACGTAAAAATCAGTGCAAAAGAAAAATGTATAAAAATGAATATCTACACGAAAACCGCGGAGATGAGAATCATGTGCCATTTACGTATTTTTCGTAAATATATACTCCGCTCTTAACAATATGCATCTACAAAGTGACTATATACGCGGGACTGACACGCGGCGGATACGCGGCGCACTATACGCGGGAAGTTTAATCATGAGGGCACGGTTGAGAATAGTAAAGTACCAAGATTTACAGCGCGCGGCGCCCACGCGCGTATCACTTGTGTTGATATCGTGTCAACACGACACTGTCATTTATACGTTATTTGTATAACATTATTTATACACACGCGATATTTGTACACTTCACGTTCGATTAGGGAATTATACCGTTTTATTATATATATATATATATATATATATATATATATATATAAAAAAAAAAAATAACCGTCACGCCAGGTCCCTAGCGGGGTAGGCAGAGAGCACCGAGTGCCAAACATCTCTGT
>DWQQ01000770.1:0-10415 GCA_018244775.1 Oxynetra roscius flavomaculata
ACACCGTGACCGTCCGCAATAAAGCCGGGGAGCCCCGCATACCACCCCACCTTTCTGACCGCAGGGGTGATGATGCAGTAATGCAGTTTTCCCGACTAAATGAAAGTGGTGACAGTGGATTTCGCATCTCCATTTTCACAGTACGCTCGAAGACTACATTGCATTCCTTTTTTACAATGGCTTATCTAATGTTGTAGTTATGACCATATACAAATGTTTATGACGTCATGCACAATGACCTCGTATTTTGTTATTCAAGTCCATTATATTACACTGCAGTAAAATAAACAATAAACACTCATTAGAATAATTTATTACCTAGATAAGATAGATACAAACGTACGTATATTGTAATATCACTTTGGAAAATCCAAAAAGTGTTTAAAAATAAACAAAGGGTAAAATAATCAAGCTAATGCGGCCTTTGAGTCCGGTATGATTTTAGGGTTATAAAAGGAGGGCGTGCTAACGTGACCGTCGAGCAGAGGGCGCGACCAGTGACATACGGCTTGCTAGAATGCAAGTCACCTGGACTAATGAATCCACTTATCCCAAGCGGCTGCGATACCGTTCGCGTAGCGAATAATGCCTTTTTTCACTATCCCCGCGGTAAAAATATGCAACCTGAATATGTGTAATGCGCTAAGAAAATAACATTCCTAAGAAAAATGAATGACAACTTGGCAGCGGGCTCCTAATACTGGCAAGTCCAAAGCCAATATGAATATGAATGTCATTCGTATTAATATCTTATATCATATGTTATGTTCACTATGAAAATATTATATATAATGAATAGGAATATAACCCAGCTATTATGAGAAAAGCTTCTATAATATTCGTAGTTGTATGTAATATCGGTCAAAAATGTTTTGCTCTTATGAATCTATTGATTGGTTTCGTGTTGCGTTATAGCCTATTGATATCATATTATTAAACACAAAATGTTATTACATTGCAACATTTGGCGTGTGACGTGAGAACAATCAGAACTGACGATCTACGACTACGTAAAACAAGTACTAAAAATACGTTCAAAAACAGGGTTGTAGCACATTTTAAACATCAGATTTTTAACTGTTAATACTTTTCTATTTTTTAAATATACTATTATTATTTTGTATGTATATTATGTTTATACGTATGTATGGAGTATTTTTGTATGTATTTATTTGTGTGTATGTATGTATGCATGTATGTATGTATGCATGTATGTAGTCATATTAGTATGTATGTACGTACATATCCTCTTTGGCAATATGTTTGTTTGAACCCTAACTTGTATTTGTTTTCATCTCTTTCTTTTGTGACCGTCTTCATTAAGTCCGCCTTTTTGTCACTTATATTTTAAGTTGCAAATAAAGTATAAATGAATAAATAAATCAGTTTTTTCTAAAACCTGTACAAAACTATTGCAAGCAGTGCACAAAGCTTAAACGCTGTACGGACAGACGGACCAATCTACATACGTACATGTATAATTAAATCAATCTGTTTATGTTGACACATTTCAAATTAAGAGGGACCTTCAAACGTTGATTAAATTCGTTACATTGTCGAGTAGGGCTCTCAACTCGAAATATAGGACTGATTATTTTTCTCGTAAAAAAATTTGTTCGTTTTAATACATTCACGTTCATTTTTTTCCCTTTTATCTTATATTAATTTCAAATATCGTTCATTTAAGGACGCTGTATTTGTACAAAAGCAGTTAAGTTTTGATCGATGACAATTTGAAGGATACGTCGTTAGAAAAAAAAGTTAATAAGAGATATTCGGAATTCTTTTTATTACTTTCGCAAAGCAGACTCGGCAGCTTCCATCAGGGAAAAAAATATCAACCGTGGATTAAATTCGCACGGTTATAAATAGGGCTTTATATTAGAGATTACCAGAGCGATACGTATAATACAAAAGATTCAAAAGCTAATTCTGCCAAAGAAGTTGTCCGCGTTGTCTTAAGTCCGGCGTAAATAAACAAGTATAAGAACTCTCGAACTTCCCGAAGGAGCGTCATATACGAAATTAGGAAGAAAATTTACGAAAACTTTTTATTAAAGAACTCTGTTTAAGCACAATACGTGGCACAAGGTGAAGTAATCGAATACCTGAGTTGGTGCGAATTCTAACGGCGTAGGTAAAGTAATGTAATTACGGCTTTGAAAGGGTCCGCGCACCCAGCTAAAGGCAATCCAAAGTTGGGGGAAAATCAGGTCAGCTTTGTCATTCCTCGCCAGGAACAAGAAGATTTTATGACAAGTAGGTAGTCACCGCCGTACCATGCATACCCTTGTCAGGCGCACTACATGGGAACATAATTATCGCAACATGACCATATTACAAGGATATGGTTTTCGGGACCAATTTCTTGTCCTTTGCTCTTTTCAATATTAATAGTAATAGTACATTGAATTCCTGTCCAATATTTTATATATAATACGCTTTTAACTTAATAAGTTATTATTAAGATGAATAATAAAAGATTTAGTAATACAGTGTACATCAAATAAAATGCTCATTTTCTAAAATATTCAATAAAATACTTTAATTGGATAAGCGACTATCATAAAATCCAGTAGATTAGGCAATGGTCCATATACGTACATATCAAACGTCAACGCCAAAAACAAAATCTAGTTAAGTGACGTCATCGAAAGTATAACGAACCAGAGTTGCGAAATCACGGTGCTATTTCGCGAAAACTAGCGACGTTCATTAGTTCGGTGACTTGCACGTGCTGTCTTGCTGACGGACACGTTATCTATTAAATGTACCAAACCACTTAGAATACATAAAATGTCACCTGTACATCTAAATACAAATTATGTAGACTTGTTTAGAAATCGTATCCGCTTAGATATTTCGCAGTTGTTTGATGGTAAGTCTAATTCTGGTAAAAGATCTGTAACATTATCGGGGGCACAACTATACAATAAACTTCCGTAAGACGTCAGATAGCGTCTTCGCTCGACATACTTTAAAAAAACTATCTGCACATATAAAAAAATGGACTTACTATTTTGGTGACACAATATTATTGCACAATCCTTAAATGCCATTTTGCCTGCACCGGTTTAATATTAATAATCCGATAATTGTTCTCATGCAAGTGATATTTATTTTGTATCTTAATGAGAATTTAAGGTATTATATCCGAAGTAGAAAAATTGCAATACTTACTATTGTTACGTTCATGATACGTTATTAAAATAAACAATGTAATATCTCAGGTAGAAATATTTCGGTTTTTCACACATCAGTCGACACACAAATTACCCGTTCGGTTTCCGATGTATCTGCCATCGTATTGAATTTAAATGGGCCGGGGTGCTCTTAACACTATCGTGTCTGATGTAACCCATTGTTATTTCTAGTATAACCCAATTAATTGCAAATGTTTTATTTGATGTATGCTTTTTTTTTCGAAAATAATTGAGGTCAACTTTAAGAGATTTGTTAACTGATATTGTCTGTAGTCAGGAGCCGACGAATCGTGCCTGCAAAGTAATAAAATTTCACTTGTTTTTCTGAATTCTTAACTTGACGCTATAAGGAAAAAGCGTGAAAGAGTAAAATGAAATCTCAATGGAATTCATGATAAAAAAATTACAACATAAAAAATATTTAAACCAATAATTTAACTATTACACGGTAGAATTATTCGTCAACAAAAGAACGTTAAATAACATTTCTCCCTAAAAGGAATGTAAACAACGCCATGAATTTATTTTTATAGGTATTTTTATTTGGTGCAAATAAATATATTGAAAAGCACTACAGGGAAAGCAAAATTATCTAAACTCATACAGCCATGAACGCACTCAATATGCTTTCATTTAAATCGTTGAAAGGTTTAGTATGGGGAAAACACGTGTGTATGTAAGATTTATCTGTCTGACTAGAAATAGACACTGAAAGCCTATACTCGGTAGACTGGCAACGCAACACTAATGCTGAAATCATTTTAATGTTAAATCATATATTTTTATATAACATTAAATCATATATTTTTATGCAACACGATCCAGTGTCCAATTGACACTAGTTTTATTAACGTTTTTCGTCAAACGTCGTGGAAACCACTTAAGGCGTTCGAAAAGTTTGCCTGACGAGTCGCCGTCTAACCTTCCCCACTCAACCCTACCAGCCCTCCATGATACTCCATTGGCTGGCTGCTGCCCTTTGTTTAAAGGTTGCATTATTTTTGAAGTTTTTAAGCTCGAACATAAGTACGGATACTTTGAGAAAAAAACACTTATATAAACTTTAGCTTAGTACCATGCCCCATAAAAATCTTGATTGCAATCTGTATATTGTGCAAAGGTAAATGTCACAAATTAAAAACGTTTTAATAAAAATAAAATAATTTTGAAAAGTGAAAAGTAATTAAATTTATGATTCTCAGATGGTGATTGCAAATAATATTACTATCCATGGAAATCTGTGTTGCAATGTCATAATAAATTGGATTGAAAGCTAGAATTTCCTTTCCTTTGAAGCAATACTGCCAGTTCATCACAGATTCCCGGTTCGAAATAAAATATCGGAGGAAAAATTGTTTTAATCTATTTCTGCTTTTACAACGAATCTTATCGGGAGATTGTCGAACGTGTTTATTTTTATGTACTTCGAGTTGAGTATTACGGAAGAATAAACAAACATGTAGGAGAAACATTATTAATAATTTTCTTCCAACTGCATTTGTAGTGTACCTCCTATGAATTGTATTTTATGAAAGTTCACTTCCTTACTCTCTATTATATCTAGAATGCATGAACAGTAAGCACACTTTACTTTCACTGGTTAGTGTAGGCATAAAAACCACTCAATTCACACTTCGTTTGTTCAGGCGAATGTTTGCACAATTACTAGAGGTTAATTCAATTATGAGTTTAGTAACGTCCATTGGCGGGGCTTACGGAAGTGGCGTGCATCAATCATTTTCTCATCCACTTTGTGTCAACTTCATATTTTGATGGCGACGTGATTGATCGTCCTTGCCACGTTGTCATTTAACTCGGCAGAATTCATAGGGAGTTTCGAAGCGCTAGTGAGAGTGTCAGACACGAATCATGACCAGAAATTTGATATACTTTCGAGTGTTGAGAGAGCATTAACATATAAATCAACGTTCATAAGTCGTAGACTTTGCTTTACGACATAAAAATAAAAATCAACCAAGTGGTCTCTCTCAGCACTCCCGGCGGCTAAGGCGACGACGCAAAACGAAGAAATACGATTTCTTCCACGACTAGAAATACTCAAGACAGAATGGTTTTGAGAGTTGCGCATTGTTGGCTGTTTGTGTAAATAATTCAATGGGACTTTTATCATTTATTTCGTCGTTAACAGCTTAACCTAGCAACAATGTGGTTGTGGAAACAATAAGTGAAGCTCGTTCGCATTCAAATGGGTTAATTAGTACAGTGCGTTTTTTTTTGGATTGGCCTTTTTTTCGTTTTGGTTTAATCACATTATTTTGTATAACTGTATTTGTTTTAAGTAGTTGCTGCACTTCGTTTCTAACTAACCAGAAATGTACTAAAGTTGAAGTATAGGCCGTTTATTGTTGTGTTACAAGATCTATAAACAGCTTTGAGGCAAATGACGCGACGGTGGTAGTAATTGCTCAATATCTCAAGTCTTTGTAATCGATCAGGATAAATATTTTTATATTTGGTGAATTAAATATATAGCGCTGTTTAGGGCGCTTTAAATACGATACGTGTGCGATACGATACGGTACGTGATACTGTCCTATGTCTGGAGCTGAATAGCATTGGTTTTAAACGACAAGTCTCTTACCTGGTAGTCGGTGTCCGAAGAACTAATTTAAATAACGAATGCTCCCAATGTTATAATTTGCATATAAAATGTCATGCACTCGCAGTAATAATAGCAACGTTACCGAAATAGAAACATGAACGTAAAATAAAATTAATAAACGAATGCATTTATATATTTATAGTAATTTTTAAGAAAATTTTCATATAACGAGGCCAGAGATAAAAATTAAACGTCGTTGATTTAAGAGAGGGGAAGTTTGAAGGCGTTCGTTTTATATTACAGATTTGTATGCAGCCAATACGACAAGCAATCTGACAAAATGGCCAATTACTTCCAACATGGACGACTTAGTTCGAACGGCGCGCACGAGCGCACGCGTCTTTCACCGGAAAAATGAACCTCTCATGAAATTTAATGTGGAAATGTCTTGAAACGACGCCAAACCCACGCTTGAATTATTTATGTGCCACTATTTTAATGGCGTCCCCTTTCCTTCATTACGGTAAAAGTGTTTCTTAATTTTCAATGCTTATTCACTATTCCAATTTTCCTGTCCGATATTGTATTTAAAATGAAATACGCGCTGTGACTCATTTAGACCGCACTTTGCAATTCATATTCGCGATAAATTTTGTAAAAGAAGTTTGGGAGAGTGCGATTTATATTGGATGTCGAGCAGCCTTTATTGGATAGAACTTTTTTGGTTGGAAAGTTTTAGCGCTTGAACGGGCTTTGAGGTAAGCTGATTGGGTCGGCAAATCATGTTTAAAAACTGTTCGACATTCGTTTTCACACAGCAGTTGATGTGAAAAATACATTACAATATATCTTTTAAGAAGTGCCACTGAATTTTTAATGTATATTTAAGTTGATATTAAACACTCTTTAACGTTAATAAGCAGCATAGAAGAAGACTCATACCAATTTCCATTGAAGTTAAATATTGGGTAAAAAACAAGTTGGTAAAAAACGTTTTCTGAGAATTAATACCGACATCTGTCTTTTACCAGCTTATCGTATATACACTATTTATATTACCAATTCGATAAATATTACGTCCATGATCATCTTTGTTAATTTTAATAATATTTCATCTTATAAAAAACTATAACTCCTTATTACGCATGTACAATAATAAAAATAACCCTTGCAAAAAAAAAGCAAAAAAAATGAAACTCAAGTTACGAAGGAACCGCAGAGAGTTTTATTGTTTCAATGCGCATTTGTAGTCGCCAGTAGACGGTGTCGTGCATATCCCGAATTGGCCCTTGTGTAGGTACAAGGTCGCGGGATCAGATGATAATCGCTTCACGGAAACCGATTTCAGGCCGCAAGGCGAGAGGAGTAGGTAGAATGCGGACAGATCGTGACGGTGTATATTTAATTACCGATTCTGTTACCTAAATTGTTTTTATTCTTAGCATTATTCAATAATAATTCTACAATTAAAATTTGAAATTCTGTTATAATTATTTTTTTTATATACAAAAGCGTGATTCATACAGGTTAAGAGAAACACTATAGTCCCTTGGGTCATAACAGACTGTTTTCAGGGATGCTTTTAAAACGCCTTTAACACTGACGACGTTTAACAATCTTTACTTAATGCTAATAGCCAGGATTCATTGCCCGCACAAAAATCGTAAGCTGTCTTTTGAGTTACTCATAGTATATATTATACATGTGAATGTGCAACACTTTTGCTTTGATCCGGAAGCATTTATATTTGGTTCAAGCCAAAATTTACCCGCAGAAATAAAGCACAAGAAAGGTAAGGAATAAGTAAAGGAACCTAAGGCGCTGGATATACCAGTTCCATATCAATCTGCATATAACCAGCACAGCGGTTTCCTCGACGTGGGAACATCGTGTGAAATATTGTGATCTTCGATGAAGTATGACTTCTGGTATTGGACAGTCGAACCATGAATCACCACATAAAAATCCGCAATCGTTATTTAGATACGAAATTCGTTATATACAACGAAGTCATATGATACATATGATGTCATAGTCATACATATTCAATAGCTATCTAGTTGTTTTATTGCCATAATACTTATGCAATATTCCTTGCACCCTTAGGTCTTTGTTATATACATTCTGTATACACATACATATATCGCAGGAGATGCGATCGATCGTAGTAAATCAATCGCCCACACAGATGTCCGTGCGCAGAGTAGCCGCTATAAACCAATCGGCGACTCACTGCACAATAATATGATTTCGCTTTGAAATATAGTGCGCGCCTGAAATGAGTAACTAGGAACTTTAAAGGGGACACTATGTCGATTGGATAATCTATCAGTAATCATCAAACAGTCACAGTTCGTAGTTTTAAACATTAATATAGAATGAACTACATTTTTAACGAGCCCACACAATTCGATGTGTGTGTTTTAATAGCTCGTTCAGGATCGTGTAATCTAATATGAATTTATAATACAATCTGGCATATAGTTAATTTTTTTATTACATTTCAATATTTTTCACACCGTGGTCTGCGCAAATACAGGCTGTATGAGATCGGAGGCAGTAAATTAATCGCCTACGCGGATGCCTGGTGGTGCCACCATAAACACATCGACGAGTTACCGTATAAATCTTATAGTATTACTCGACCTGGATATATACTGTATGACTTAATATAAGTCGCACTTACACGGATATTTTAATGATTTACTGGCAAGAATTCGAATTGTTACATACACATTATTGTGTCTCTAATATAAATTGCCATTATTATCGTGGTGAAAATTCGCCTCTCCTGACCGACGGTTCTTTAGAATAGTGTTGATGTAAACATATTCGTTTGCTTGCCGAAATGTATCTATTATTAGTCGTAGTTTTATCACTGGTCTCGAAAGCCACCGGTGTACCCCAAAAGATATTGATCATAAACAGTGTTATGTAATATATTTATCCAGTAATACGCTTTTTGCTACAAAAAAATACAGTTTTTATATGTCTTTTTTATACATATTTAAGTGCATAAATGCTATTGTCGCACATTTTGCCTCCTTAGCAAGCGATGGTATGAAAACAACGTGCAATACATCGTAAAATTGTCTCAAACAGTTGCACAAATATTCGATCTCTTTTTTCTCACCTAAAAGCTTTTTTCGTCTCTTAGGTATTTTCTGTGTCTCACTTTAAATACTGATTAGTGTAATACTGATTCAAGAAGAAATAAGGATTTTATTTTAATTCTCGAATGTATGTACTTTTGCGAATACGTTTTTTACTTATGATGCCGTAAACACATCGGCGCCTCGCTGTAATAAAGTAACCCCAACTAAAAATACGAAAAGCTTATGACGCAAAAAATATTTAGGGTTCTTTGTTTGTTTAGTCACGACGCCAGCAGAGGAATTCTTATGAGACCAGTGTATATTTAATTATGAAGTGTGAAATTGTGTACGATTTTGAATTTAAATCGAGAGCAATTGTTAACGCGTTTTTGTTAGCTGGACCTGAATCTATGTATGTATATAAGTAAATTTTTCAATGTTGTTTTTACACACTTGTAGCTGTCCGAATTGCTTGAAAATTTGGATACGTGTCCGGATCTGATAATACAATAACTTTAACTTGACATCCTTGTTTAATTTGGTACGCCTTTATTGTATAACTTTTGTGGAAAAATGACAACGAACGTTTGAAATTTCTGAATTAAACAAATTCATTTCTGCAATGTTATATATTTCTTGATACAAAAACATCAATACCATGAAATATCATGAAATATCTCCTTTAATTTTATGTAGCTATTATAATACATATACCAGTAGGTACTTATTACTGAACGGATGTTCCTGTATTTTATGCGTAGTTACATTGGTTCCTTGAAATTCTGTTCCGAACCAATTTGTCAGTCCTTATCGGTTAGTATGCTTGCATTATTCATGGCTATTAACATTTTTAGTGAGTCAAAATAAATCTTTATGCTTACGCCAAGCACTCTAAGTTAAAATACTTAAAATGTAAATTTAATTGATTGAAATATTTTCGTTTTGTCTAAAGAAATGCAATTGTATTTTAAGAGGAGTGACGTGTGTTTCATTATGAATATTACGCAGTAAATTTATAGATACCCATATCAATTGTAGTTGAGTCACTGTTAATACATATTTTAAGAGTATAAATAAAATTCAATGTTTACTTAAACTTGTTAATGACATGTTGTAACTCTCAAACATAAAAATCCTGTCACAGAATTTTGATAGAAATTTGCTAGGCCTGTTGCATTGTACCAGTAATTGGGTAGTAGCTAAAATACAGTTTTGATACAGCTTGACTTCAACAGATGCCCACCTGCTGGCAATAATTCGCTTCCCGCAACTTACAGTATCCTAGAGATTAATCTACATCGTTGTTGCACGATACCACGAAAGGACAAAGATGCTTCTGAACTATGCATCTCTGTGCATTCAAACTATGCTGAAAGTTTTTAACATGACTTTCAAAATACTCAAACAAGTGATCACACAGGTAAGTCTCGTACTTCACTGAATAATTTATTTGCAATTTGCAAATGCAGTACACCTGCATGAGGTATGACTATATATGACTCATTAAGTGTATCTGTGTGTACCTTATAATGAATAAAATAATTTGAATTTGAA
>DWQQ01000771.1:0-10412 GCA_018244775.1 Oxynetra roscius flavomaculata
TCCGCTGTAACATCCCACCGTTGTGCACGGGGATCTCTGACCAGCGCATCGCATTATTCCACAGCGAATTGTTAAATCGACAAATAAGGGATGGCTGCACACTTGTATATTATAGGTTTACCTCGTCCTGGAGGTCTTTTACGAGGTTTATACTTATTAAACTTATTTAACGAGAGAAGCATGACAGTCAACTGACCGTTGACAGGTGAACATGAGAAGCCAGACCGTGAAGGATTATAGCAATAATTACTTAATAGTTTTAATTGGTATCTGAACGATGCTAGCGAATGGAAATTGAATGGTGTAATGAAGCAGGTGAATAATAAGAGGGAATAGCAGCGTCTTCTGACGCAAGCGTTACTAATAATACCCACGTACCAATGTGTACTATAGAGTGCAGTGTGTTATTATATTGCTTAAGTTAACTCCGTCGTTTGGAAATATTAAAATTGACACTGTAACAATATGTGTGTTATTGACGCGTCTCAGTAAATAAAAAGCGGATGGGTGAACGGAATTTTGATATTAAATTTTAAATTTCTTATCGCTTGTTGCAGGTTCACAGTTGCGAGGTTCGTGCCGGTGATGCGAAGTGATCTGAAGATATAGCTCGCTTGTAATTAAAGCATATGCAACGAGATTAACAAATGTAGTAACGCTAAAGTTTGTTTAAACTATAGTTTTGTTTTATGTAAGCAAAGTGAGTACAAAAAGTTCAAGGTGTTTCTTAAACTTGGTGGCCGAAAGTGTCGTGGTAGGTGGATAAGTGTTAACAGGTCGTGACGTGGCTCGTTGCGTTCACTGCGTGCAGTGTAATGAGTGGTAGATTGTAAAAATGCCGCTAGAGCGGTGCTGCGGTGCCGGCGTGTAAATAAAAAAACAAGATGGCGGAGTCCAGCCCCGCCACCTCTATTATAGAGGGCACTGTGAAGTTTCGCGATGGCAAAAAGGTAATTTATATTTTTTATACACATATGTTAGCAAATTATTTAAACATTGTAACCTTTTCAAAGCACAGTGATCTATAAAATACTGTAAATCTCGTTGATGCGATCTACACTGGACTTCGGGTGTGTGGTCTGGAATCTTTATCGCGCATGTCACATCTCTAAAATTACATTCAGAAAACGTTTTTTAAGTATTTTAGTTGACCGAATCGGACCCCATCATATAATGACTCCTTGAAAAAGCATTAAATTGCAGCCCTGTATATGCGTCGGTAATACCGGGATAAAAACAGAAACATGTTTTTGTATAAAATTTGAAACAACTACATCGACTTCTTCGACCTTTAAAAAACATTTAGCTGAAAGTGTTCCAAAAACGTATGCGTAGACCGTATAACTTATTCGTTGTTCCAATATCGGATAATAAATTCACTTCACATTCTTTCTTGAATGGTTGGTTGGCTGCTTATAACAACGAGGTTGGTTCATATTGGCCCTTTTTGTCACACGATCTCTAAATTCAAAGAGAAACTTTTGCAATCCTTATCTGACATAATCTAAATGTTCAATTATTTCAATCGACACACTTTTTTTATTTCATGTTCTGTTTTATGTTTTTTTTTTCCTTTTTTTTACGAGTATATTCTCGTTCAATATAATTGCATTTTGTTTAATGTACAGGTACTTGGTATTATAATCAATACAACTTGTGTTCACTTTTGGTTTTATACAATTTGTTGGCACTCAAAGTCTGTAATTTATATTGAACTATTTTAAAATGATTCTATGAAAGAACATAAAATATGTTATTTGGCACGATAATATATTTTAAGCCTGTTTTTGATTGTTAAATATATATATACCTAATGATTTTGGCGCGTTTGGTAGAGAATAGCAAAATGGAAAGGTGTCTGCGTACGCCGTTATGGAGTTGCGAGTTGCACAGGCGAATTGATTATTAAGGGCTAGAACAACATATTTCCAAATTCAAATAGTTTGATATTCTGATTCATAACAAATCTAGTCTTTTACGAAATTAATATGTTACTACATTACCTGTGGTCATTATTATCATAGAAAATGGAATTATTTTTATGTGTACGGATGGTTGAAGCTTTTGGCAAAAAGTCAATAATCTAAGATACCTAAATATAATAGGTAAAAAGTTGCATCAAACCGCCGACCGTCTTTATACAATTTCCCCAATGATGGCTGCGACGTAGACGCGTCGCGCGGTTCAGTGCGGTACGTTACGCTGTAACTGTAACATTCCATGCTTGTCTGTCTGTATCGGCGTATTGGCTGTTGGAGCAAAGCCAGCAGACCTTGTTAAGTAAAATACCATCTACCTAAATATGTGTTGCTGCGAGCTATATAAGTTTGTTTCTTAATACAAATCGATATGTTTTTACTGATGATGATGATGATGATGATAAAAATGGTATGCGCAGTGGGTTTTTGCCGATAAATTATATAATTTAAATTTAAATTTAATTACGTAATAATACGGAATAATTATATAATACGTAATTATATAATTTAAATATAAATTTAATTACGTAATAATACGGAAATATCAAAAAGTATAATACTGTTTGTTGTGCTTGCAAAATAAGATTCATATATATCGGTAGCTTATCGAGCAATGCAATTATTATTTAGTCATATACGAGTACTTTGAGTGGACTGGCAGAGAAAAAGAATACCATGAGGACTTTCAGTTGAGTTTTTTTAACCCGCAGTTTGGCGCAAGTGTAACTAAATAAAGAAATATATTGCGGTAAAGATCTCAATCATTGTTAAAACTCTTCCATAAACTTACAAATTAATTGCGCATCATACAAATATGCGGATTCGTAAATTAATCAAATGCGATAAACTTGTCATTGCAACCATACATTTGTAATATTGCAATTCAATTCAAACCTTATATTGTACGAGTTAAGTACATTTTTCCGTCATCCTGTGTACAGAGCAACCTGTGTTCGTTGCATGTCAAGGAACAATTAAAAAACGACTCTAAATAAGCGTGTTAATGTACTGTTTTGCATGTCATACATATGTATGTTTAATAATGAAGAACGGTCTCATGGCGTAAATGAGACCTTATGCTGACGGAATAAACTTGTTATTCGAGTACGATATGCGTGCTTATCTATCAAAGTCGATATCGTATCAATAACAAAAATATGTCAGTAGACAGATAAGCAACGATAAGTGAAGATAAGCGTCGTCGCCCGCGTACAAACGGGTTCTTCGAATACCTTACATTAATGTTAGCAATATTGTATAAGAGGTTACTTGATCACATACTGTAGGGTATATGTGTGAAAAGTTATATTATGCTTATGGATTTATTGCTCTTTACATCTCCACTGGATGGGTTTTACAAGCCGAGCTCAGTCAGATCTATAAGTTGAGTAGACTTGCAAGACGCTTACAAGTCTCTTAATGTGAAGGAGGGGGTATAATCCGTGAGGTAAAGGAATCTTCTGTGAGTTTAGACTGAGATGGTACTGTCTGTCAGGAGCGTAGCGTTTCGTTTACTCGAGAAAATGGTACTGTATGTTGCACTTATATGGCTACCAATGTGCTGATTTTAAGCAATTAACAATTAGGAAAAAACATAAAATTCTAAAACAAAAATATAATTATTTTCAAGTTATTCCTTAGTTTAACGGTTGGCTACAGATGTAATAATAATAATAAATTTTAATTCAAACATTTAATCCACATGCAATATCACGCCCAATGATCACGAGATGTGTTCATTTAACTCCATGCAGTCTATTCCCATTAGTTTCATCTGTTTAGGGGAAATATTTGTGCGTTGTATTCGCACTTCAACAGTACGTATCTATTGTTCGCGGAAGGTCGTCAACGGATATTGTGAGTCATATCAGACACGATCAAAGTCCCGCAGTGACTCAGTGGCGCTGGTGCCGCTTGCTTATCGACATACTTCTGTGCCGTACATTACAAGTAGCTCTGTTACTCGGAATATCAGAGTATCATGATAGCGGTAGGGCGAAGGGATACTTTATCTTACTCACTTCCAGGAATAGTTCACTTACTAGGAATAGTTTAGTTAGCTTAGAGTGTATATTATTAGAATTTTTTATAGATAACTTTCAGTATGCGACAGTGGAAATTATAGTATTGATTGGCATCTTGGTCCGGTGCCTAGGGACCTTGACTGTTGAACCTAGGTCGTTGGTTCGATTCCTTGCAAGAATAGAAGTCAATACGATGAGCACAAGTGTTTGTTCTGTCCCTAGCTATATAGGAATGTATTTATGTATTTATATATTTATGTATTTTAGAAATATATTACATCTGTGTATTTATCAACCACCTGGTTGTCTAGGTTAAGGCTCTGTTTAATGTATGATTATGACTTTATAAAAGCATAGAGATAACTGAAATTTTATTTTCATGAATGTACCATTAGTTGTCGTTAAATAAAAATAAAACAATTAATATAATTTAAGATTTAAGAAGTCTACTTGACATTCTATATTTAATGTCACTGAAAGATTAACTTTCTCTGGTTATACTAATAAAAAAACCGTTTATTCAATAAGACAATTATATGAGATTAATACTTATGTAAGTATATTATAAGGCTAGGGATTCCAAATCTGTTGAACCGTTGAAGAGAAATTATAAACGTAGTAGATATGACATCGAAATTAATTCGTAGGGGGATAAAACTGAATAAAAACATGCCACTATAACCTGAAACAGTGAATAGGGATAACAGTTAATTAAAACTAGTTCTCATTGCAAAAATACAATCAGCCATATTTTGAATTATTTGAAAAAATCCAGTCACTAATAAATGAAACATTCAAGAGGTGTCATCGATATAAAAATATAGAATCTATGAAGTCGATCATCAAAGTATTATAGCGGATAGAAATGTCAGTTCGGTATAACCGATACTTAGTATATTCTTCGTTCCACGGCCATCTGATCTCAAACTAGGCCAACATTTGCGTTACACAAACCAGATAGCTGATAGACTACATACATACATTTCTAAAAACACAGTTGTACTGATATTTCTTTTACTTAAACACAAAACTCACGATCCCTGCCTCACCACAGGTTCATTATTGATTAATGAGCTGCTTGTAATTCTTAAACACAATATAACAATCAATACCATAAAATCAGACGGGGTGAGTCGAGAAATGTTTTTGCAGTATCCTTTGAATTAATATAGCAACCATTAATTAATGAAATAGTCGGCTGAAGATCAATAAACGGCCCGCTTCTGCTACAGAATGGACGCGTCATCGCGTTAATTAAAAGTTGCGAATCCTACGGGACCCTGCGTCGGGAATCACGTCGGACGAATGTAATAGGATTTTCTTAATTTACCAACAGATGCAAAGGATTCTACAATTATTCAAGTTACAAGCTCTTAACACCTTTCATCCTTACGGGGATTCGTAATAATATAATTGTAGTAGATAGAATATCCTTTAGCCTCAATGTTGCTTCTAAAGAACATCTCATTGCATTGTAATTCGGTAAAGTTGGTGACAACATTCTTTTTATAATACCCCCGAAGCTAATAAGTGAATAGACTAGATTTGTTATTCTAAAAATGTCCAATGTACAAAACATTCAACCTGTCTGTTTCATTACACATATTTTATTGCATTTCGACTGTTAAGCTGTCTGAACAGCAGGGAGAGCCTCGTGATTTATTCAGCCATCCATTCCGGGAGTCGTGGGTTCTAAACCTGGCAGGCACATTTCAATTTAAAGAGTTACGTGCATTTTTTTATTAAAAATTACTAGTTAACAACGAAGGATAACTTATGCAATTAGTATAAATTATAGTTCTGAATAATTAGACTGTAACGCTTGTGTATGTGTGTGTGTGTGTGTGTGTGTGTGTGTCTGTGTCTGCACATAGCCAACGTGATTCTCGCTCCGAAAATAATTCGCGTTCAACAGTCAAACCGTATAAACATTTCATGATCGTGAAATTAGGTAAAAAAAAAATACAAGAAAATCTTCATTCTACTCTGAATAAAAAAAAACTCAAACACAGCGGTTATAGATTATGTTTAACTTTCTTTGTTTATTTTGCCCTAATTATGTATTTCTTGAAAGTTTATTGTAAAAGGTAAATACAGTGAGAAGGTTTCACAAAGGTTGGATTTTATACCTGGCAGCATTATCTACCAGTAAACGCAAGATGATGGTAAGAATTAGGTGGTAGGTGGTAAGTTAGCTATAAACAAACTATCTATGAACTAGTTACGGTTACAATTCGCTGCTATTTGGTACGTAATATCGTGAATTTATTAATTAAACGGGCCGCCGATTACAGAACAACGGAGTCATTGTATTAATTAAAAGTTGCGGAGCGACCGCGCTTGTCGCGCTGCGGCTAATGAAATCACGGATTGATTTCCCATTGACAGACGCACAGAGGAAATGTTTTTCGTATACATGCCCATTATACGATGGAACATATGTCCGTTACTTATTGTTGTCAACCGGATTAATATATCACTATTGGACAGAGGTTGATTCGTGTATATTTTTTTATGAAGACAGTAGTTCAATGTATACAATTTTAAAAGAAAGTAATACATATAAATCCTATGATTGGCCATGTTTTTGGCTTAATATCAAGGATAATTCTATGGCATTAGTATTTAAATAAGTTTTCAGATATTACTTATCTCCGTGTTTTATTTTGTTATAAAATTGTACACCTTTAAAAACACCATGTATAATATTTTAATTTTGCGTATTTAAAATGAAATGTGTTATTATATGACCAATATAGTACGTTCAAAGGCAGAGATTTCTAACGCATACCAATGGATACATTACAATAGATATTATTATGTTTGTCGTGCCATACACAGCCGCATTAGAATAATTTCTAGGAATTAGCTTTCTGTGCAGGTGTGATGAACAAACTGTTTTTATCATACGATTTCTTAGAAATATGTACAATCGGCAGTTTATCAGTTTGTTACAACTTCGAATTTAACAAATAACTTCACTGAGATAGCTGCTGTCCTTGGCTCCTTCGCTGCTGGGCATGGTTGTCTTTTGCAACTGCAGGAAGTCTGACGCGAGTTCCACCACGCTGCTCCAGTGTTGACTGTGGAAGATTTTACTAATTTTGTTCGTTGTAATCAGTGTTGTTGGAGTAATATGACACGCTTAGTTCGGAAAGTGCTATTGAGGAGACCAAAACTAAGGTCATACAACGAATGTTCAAAATTGTACCTTATGTTTAATATGTATATACAATTGTAATTTGTATATATATCAGTTATATGTGAGTATCAGAATTCCATGTAATCTGTTGGTAGGCCAAATAAATAAACTGAATTTATACGATTATAAAAACGCACCACGATTCCACGAGTAATTAGAATAGAGAGTAACGGAGTCAGTGTCTACTGGTGAGTTGGTACTACACACGTCTCACAAAAACATCACGTTCTTACAAAACCCACCGCGCGCTTATCTCCGCGCGGACCGATCTACGGCACATTCAAAATATCGTATTGTATTTTTATAATATCACTCTGTGGAACTCTGCACCCTATGTGCCATGTATACAAATTAAATATATAAAATAATGTTTCAGGTAAACATCTGTTTCGTAACGTATAATTTATTTCCTCCCATCTGTTCAAAAAATATTCAGAATTAAATTAATCACTGAAAAGACATAGATATAAAATTAATTGCCTATGAAAATGTTCTAATTATATCACCAGTCGCGGGGGAAACAAGTAATAGGTATTAGTCCGCCATATTGTAACTGTCATTTAGTACAGTACGTTTATCTCATGGCCATGCATCTCACTCTATACACAAATATTTAATTAGAAATGTTTATCGACTATTGTGCTTCAAACTGTCGTCGTTTATTTTTCTCACTATGTTATTTGCTATAATTATCATATATTTCATTATTCTTAATTTATTGTGGTATGGTAAAAAATGGTGCATTTTATTACATTATATGAATTTCCTTAAATGTTTATTATTTCAGTTTATATAATCTTATATTCTGTAATCGGACAAAATGCATGTACCTACACGCATGTTAATAAAATTTTGTTCTGATTAATACGGCCAATGTTTTATTTATTCATCGAAATATATGGTGTTGCAAATAATATGTATAATATGTTTCCACTATTATCATTATTATTCAATATTAAAGAGAAGGGTTATGCCTCAACATAGTGAAACTTCCTCAAGTCATTATTGATGGACATGATAAGTTCATTTTGAATTTAATATTTTTGTTTATTTATTTCCCAGAAAATACAGATATTAATAATACACACAGAACTTATAAATATCATATCGGTCCCATAGTGTAGTAAAGATATCTGTTCATAATAATAACATGTTAATAAAATAAATATAATATTGTCTACCTGTAAAAAGTCATCGTCGAACATTGTGATCCCGTTAAAATGAATATACTCGTGACTCTTCCACATATTGTATTGAAATACGTTGTTAAAAGCGTTATTACTAAGTTTTGGGTTCGTCTATCTATTCCGATATAAGAGCGGCCCACTCATGTCTTACAAAAGTTTCGTGAGTATGATCTTGATATTATTGTTCAGTTCGGTGGAGGTCTATCCCCAATACAACTGAAACACCCTTCTCTCGGTCAAACAACCTAGCAGCACAATTTTCATACCTATACATTCTTATTATAATGTCACTTATTCAAACGAACACAATTTACATGTTCTTGTTTAAACCAGATTAAGTCAGCCACGACTTACAAGTGGACAGTGTGTATTGACCATATTCTCAAGAGCCTACACCCATATTCAGTGGAATGGTCGAGAAAGGCGTCCTTCGTCGCTCTCACCAACCCTTAAGTGCTCATGACAGAGGTCCGAAACTAGAAATGTACCCCAGTTACTCTGTGGTTAAGCCCTCGAGACACATACCGATATTCATAAATGGTTAAGACTTTGTATACTAAATCTATAGACATTTGAATAACATAAAAAACATTCTCTTGACATCGGGGTTACAGGTGCTCTAGTAGCGCACCGTCTGAGCTGTTACGCCTCTTGTCTCAATACATGTCGTTGCTATACCCTCCAAGTTGGCATACAACAATGCTAGCATTGCTACATGACAGCAAAAATATGTATGGCACTGGAGAATTAGTCAGCAAATCCTGAGGTACCACCAGCTTCAAAATAAGTTTTAATTCATTGTTATATTAAAATTGCATTAAAACTCTCGTTAAGCCTAAGTACCCCAACTACATAGTTATATTATGTAACTTATAATATTTATTCATCCAACATGTTCGTTAAAATCTCCGCGAAGCCTGACTCGAGTTGAGCAACCGTCGATGAATGTTAACGGATAATACAAATATTGTTAACCAGATATGGCTTAACGGGAGTTACGTTTGCTTATGGTGGCCTTTTTTATACTCGGAGTACGAAAAGAGTGGGCGTGAGAAGAGTCTACTTGGCGCGGTGTTTTCTCCGGTTTTAGATTGAACTAGTTATATACGGATAGTCGTAACGGATAGTCGTAATTTAGAAATAATGAAATTATAATAGATACATCTTTATGATAATAATGTTATTTATTTTATTACTTGATTATAGAATAGCTGTTGCAAAAGTCGGCCCGGTGTATTTCGGCGACGTGCTGCCGAGAGACTAACAAATAGTTTTGATACTACTGTACTGAAGCTTTTGATAGTGCTTCTGGTATTAAATTTAAATTAATAGACCTGCCTTTTTTATTCATGTCTAATATGGCGTGCCTCAGCCTCACATTTGTCATACATGATTAAGTTACTTCAATCCCATGTATAGAAATACCTAAATAAATTCCGTGTTAGAGAGAAATAGTTATGTACTGTATATTGATATACAGCGTTCATATGAATTTATTCCTAACATATATTGTACAGTTTTTTTTTTATGTTAGGTGTAAATTATTGTGTAATTGTCATTTATTTTAAAAACTAATTTTTCATTATTTTCTAATTAATACCAATGTAAATAAACAGTCAGGATGTTAGACTGCGTGGTCAGCATCATATTTCTAGATATTTAAGGTGGAATATCTGTCCGGCATCTACTCAGGTGTTCCCTGGTAAATGTAACCCAAATCTCTTTGAGACAAGGGTGAATAGCGTGATCTGTCTAACGACTCTATGCTTCCCATCAGAAGGAATCCCCGCCAAATACTACCCTAACGGTAATACGGTATTTTAAAGTATTAATGATAAAAATACAAAGAAGTCCGTATTCACTACGGAATATTTGTTTTATAATCCATTTTATTTCCACCGAACGAATAAATTGAGTGGCGGAATATACATACATATATGTAGAAGTCAAAATATTCATATAAATAAATAATAAATAAATAACCGTCACGCCAAGTCCCTAGCGGGGTAGGCAGAGAGCA
>DWQQ01000772.1:0-10405 GCA_018244775.1 Oxynetra roscius flavomaculata
TTGGACAGATAAACAATGCGGAAAGTAAAAGGAAATTCATATCCATATTTTACTATTGGACACTAATCAATTCTGCGTCATTTAATACAATTTGCGATTCTAATGTATATGCATATATTGGCAAGTAATTTATAAAAGTTATATAGGATGTAATAATATTTTAGAATTTCAGTGTAAAAATAAAAATGCTTCCAAATTAAGGGTTTTCTTTGCATTACACGTTGACCACTTCCCTAACGACTTGTTGGTACATATCAACAAGATCATATTCAATTAAATGGTTCCTTCGAGTTTAAACATATAAATCTATATTCATTTAGAATTTTATAATATATTCTTTGTATTAGTATCGTAGCGTTCTATGTCATGTCGAATGATAACTGCAACCAATCGATATGTTTTCATTACAATGAGGACCGACTTACTTCAATTGTGTGCGTCAGTGTATCGCCTTTTGTGTTAGTGTTGTCTAACTATTACACGTTTTTATTTTATTTTTAGGAAACGATTTGTAATATAAAATAAATATATCTTACTTCTTCTTATCACCTCAAAAATTCAATTTCTAAATTTTTAGATGTAACATAAATAATATGTCACTTCTAAAAATGTATAAAACCAAGTATAACCGTAGCTTTACAAAGGATCTTAAACAATAAAAGATACTTACAAGTATATGAGTAGGTACATATGTTCACTGATAGTAGTATTGGGACCAACTGAGATACAGATTGAGCATTGAGACAAAAGAAAAAGCTTCAATGAAGAAACAATCGCCAATATAACGTTTCTATTATCTAACCAACACACCTGATGAGAAAAGTTATATGGAAAAACCCTATGTATCAGTTATATAACTCGTAGTGAGAGTTATATTTAAAATACAAGATCATTGAGCCTAAACCCTAATGAGTTGAAAATTAAGATGTATCAGCGAACGCACTCTTTGAAAGTAGTTAAAAAAAATAATTAAACCAATTTACATATTTTTATGTAAAGTGTCATTAACCATCTTTTAATGTATGCTTCGAAAAGTATTAATATCATTTTCTATTATTCAAGCATAATGTTAAAGTTATTTATGAATTTTTTATATGTATAATATTAGATACGGTAGATGACAGCTATCTTACGCGACTCCATAACGGTTATTTTTTATAAATAGTTCTAACAAGATACACAATAAGATAAGATTTTTTCATTTATATGTTACTAAGTACGTTTGTATGTAAGTTGAATTGATTTACTTCTTAGAAAATACTACTCAGAACATTGTTAATAAGTAAACAGACTAAAAATTGTAGGCAGTTGATATTATTTACAATTTTTTTATTTATTTATTTACTTAAGCCTTATTGACCACCAAAATATTTACATGTAGGAGACAAATGGCGAGTTTATTGCGTAATACATTCTCTACATATGCCTGGATACATAAGTATATCTCGCCAATCGCCAAGTATATCTCGCCAATCTATAGATTTTACCCAGACATTCATATATGTAACTTTACTCAAAACTTTTAGTTCACGTCCAAATATAAAACACGTATTCACCGGGTAAACCCCTGGGTAAAACCCTCCTCAATGAAAATACACGTATCCAAGAGTGGAATGATAAAAATGCTGACGTTCGTGATAATGATGATAATATTGGATTGATAAATAATATCAAAGTATGTAAGAATGATAACTAATAAATTAACGAATATTGTGAGAATGTGACTCATTTGTATGAACAGACTATAAATTTTCTGTTTCCTTGTTACATTTCGGCACCGTTAAAATGTTTCAATGCCCTTTGGTAGCTTTATCAATATGGGTCGAAATAAGACAATAAACATATAACAGTATCTACTAGCGCTTACAATAAACAAGTATTTATCCGAACAGGCCTCCGTGACAAACGTTCCGGCTATACACTAAAAGCTGAAGGTCAATTGAATCGCTGGAAAAGTACAAGACATATAAAGACATTTAATTTATGCATATACCTATGTACCTAAACCTGCATTTAATCTTGCCGCTGATTTGTAAACAAAATCGAAAAAAATATTTCAGTACCGAGACGTCGTCGTGTAGGTAACTCGAATATAAAAAACCTATAAATACATAATGTAGGTACTGCCACGTAAACTGGCACTATCAAATCTCCTATACCTACATTATCTGTATATTATACATTTCTTCGATTTAAAACAGATTAGAAAAAAATGTTTTATCTGTTTAATGAATTATTTTAACCAACATTCATACTACTTATTGAATTGAAAACTTTACTAATTTTAGTTTAGAAGATAAATGCAGGTACTTTTAAAAGATGAACCAAAGATAACGAGGTACATACGTAGGTATATGAGATATCTAGAAACGAAAATAAAATTCCAGAAACTGTAAATTTATATAGGTAAATGGGTAGTGTTCCGCAGTTTTTAGAATAAAGCAATTAACTATTTCAATAGAATTGAAAAGTTTTTTGTGACTAGTTAGTTAAGCAAGTTTTTTTAAATTTCACGTCATACCTATGCCAAGCTGTTAAATCCCTTTAATGGCCGCCATTAATAAAAAGTAATCATGTCAACTGTTGCTTCCATTTTTACCATATTATATTATATTTGATACCTATATTGCAAATCTAGTGCATAAAAACAAATTGTATGAAATTTGTTTTATACCGGTTTAGATTCAATTGTATTAATAAATATGGAATGTAATCAACAACCGGTTAGAGTACTTCCACCGCTACGGACACTACGGTCTATGGTCTATGGCCACTAAGATTGACTTCCGGTTGCGATCAATGTTGGTAACGTTGGCAAATATTTCATCATGTAGGTCAATCATATCAATAATATATTTTAATGTTATAATAGAATACTCAAATATGGTCCACATTATCATTTTCTTATTGCATATTCGTATTTCATAGCGGAATGTGCACAGGCTGCGAATTAGCGGTTTAATTTCCGCATGTTGGTATTACTGAAGGACGTTTGATTTATCTTTGAAGTTCTAATTATAGTTTTTTAACAACCTATATTGCTGTAGTTCGAAGAGAAAATCTAAATGGAACTATTTACAATATGTACGATCATGACTTTCACTTGCACTCTATCATCGAATATTTTCATCAACAAACCAGTTCTTGTTTTGAGACTAGTTAGGATCTCAGACACAACTTTTTCGGCATTCTTCTCGCCATCGATTTACTTATAATAAAATATGATTGTAAAATGAAAACTCGCGCTGCTATACCCACGATTTTATCTATGTTGTGTATCGGTATTTGAGTCTTTTTTTACTTTTTATCTTTCGCTACTTTAACTCTCTTCTTGCATGTCTGTATTGCGTGAATTTTATTGTATTTGAACGTTAAGAAAAATAGGTTATGATATATATATATATATATATATATATATATATATATATATACCTTATAGCAACCTGATTTATGTATATACAAATATCTGCATATCTATTTGAACTAAAGTATCACATGTTTTATTTACTGTCGATCTCGATCACTAGCTAGCAAGACTAAATAATTTGATTTAAAATACAATGCAAATTGACCTCGTCCTTGCCTGCGACAAAGGTATGCCAGTCTTTGTTAATTCATACAGCTTCAAAAATAGAACATAATATTTCTGTTCGGTAATAAGATATTAAAAATAGTAACATTTCGGATACTGTACAGTGAAATACCCATGTCTATCGTAAAAAGACTAAGTATAAAATGTAGTTGTACCGAATACATGTTAATTTGTTGCGGAATCTGAGAGCAATAACCGAGTGCGGCGTTAGCGGTATTTGGCGGTTTATTCGACTCTAATATTCGACAAAAACAACTGAACGGCGCGTATGTACATTCATATGTATGTCCATATTGATACACGGCATAAATAAGAAAATTGCGAGTGTGCTGTCTCGAAGATATTTCTAGATGTAAATGCTTAATGTTCACATTAGTCACATGTTGCGTTTACAAAATTAGCCGCGTTCTGTATACGAATACAAGATGGATAGTTTATAAATAATTAACTGAGCATGATTTTCATAAACTTAGCTTGTATTCCGTATTGATATTAGGTTTTAAATATTTTTCTTTAACGTTTGCCTCGCAGCACCTCTCTGGCGGACAGTTGTATGTTTTTCCATAAAATTTCTATAACAATGATTTATTAAATTTTTATAAAAATGATTTATTAAATTTCTATAACTATGATTGTGCTATAGAGAAAGAGCCGTTGGCAATGAATGTTTGTATGTGTGTCAATAACAGAAAATATAAATTCTCCTTTTCGCCAAATCCATTCAATACTTTATCGCTTATGCCTATTCAAAATGATTTTTCTAGTATTATCTTATACAGATTAGTTATTTTGTGTTGATCTACAAATGTATTGTTTTAAGGGTCCACTTTTCATTTTTACGTCATTTCTAGAACAGTGTAATAGCTTTCAAAGTAAATCCTTTATTTTCTTGCCATTAGTATTCTTCCAATTCAAATTATAAAGGATCCGCGATGATATAAGATACAATCGAAACTTTTCCTCGCTTTTGGCTTCCATAAGTTTAATATATAAAGGTTAGTCAATAGGTTTTCCGAAGCTTCGCTTTTGGATAATTATCTCCAGCAACGATTACGTAAGCTTCTTAAAACGACCCTTCTTCGTGTATCGACATCTTCTCCCTGTATATTCTTATTATACTTGGCGGGGTTCTGTCTATAGTCAATGCAGAATCACATATACATATACTTGACGATTTAGAATCATTGAATATTCTATGTAAGTCGCCTATACCTAGCGACTACGTTGATTGGCAGAGAATGCCACCAGGCGCTAATTCCGCCCCTATGCAACCTACCAGTTGTACAAGTAGGCATTCCAATAAAATTGAAATAAAATAACATAAAAATACATCATTAATAAAATTATGCAATATCAGAACGTGGTCTTCAAAATCAAGAACCGCTTCCCTATTTGTCCGTCAAAATTAATCACTCGGCTATTGTGCCTAATATGCCTAATACTGTGTATAAATTGCTTAAGAATAACTGTTGACGAAAGATTGTAAATTTCATTTCTTTGTTTATATAGGATCAATAAAAACTCATAAAATATAATAAATAATTCAACCTTCAAAATGCTTATTAGCATTTTGCGCTGGATGGTTCGTCAGACTCACTTTCGATTCGAATTCCTCTCTGTAGCTAGTGGAATTCCAGATTCTTCTATGCAATGAGCGCCGGTATATTATTACTAGTGAGCTGAGTCTTGGCTGTAAAACCGTTTTTTATATATTTTCTTCACACCGTCAAAAAGAAAAGGAACTGCACTATCGCGTCTAACAACACCTGTAAGTTTCAAATTGTATTTTTAGTATTTAGTATCAAACGACCAAGCAAAAATCACAAGAGACCGCTGTCGTCCGTGAACTTTTTCAAAACTATAGGAATAACTTTTTTGGGTTAGTTCGCTCGGTAATATCTGTTATAAATATTTTAGTAATTCAAGATTTAATAAATAATATAATATCATAAGTGTCCTGTTTATGTAACATTAAAATCATATACAGACTATGTGACTATTTCTATTAACAAATGTCAAATACATGACTTACTTCATAATGATTCATACATACTTCTGTCACATTACTCGAATACCGGTGTAGATGTAAAAAAGAATTGTGACTCTATTATAGAAAGAGTAATGATGCGATAACTTATAGAAGTCGCAGGGTCAAAGGTTAAGCATTGTGCTGTAACAAGGACAAACACTTTCTGCGCAGGAGTATGTCGCGGTCGACTGAGCACCAACCTTCCGCCTAGCGTCGCGCCACGAGTCCCTACAAGGGGTCAAGGTGTCATGCCGGTCATTTCACTCCAATTTACCTACGCCGATTAAACGCGGTTTTTTGTCCTCCATCCTTGCTTTAGCGGAAAATTTAGCTTAAAATAAAAACCATTTCAGAACACGGATACCTGCTCAGATGTATTGATCGAATACCTATTCAGTTTGAGTGCTGACGATCATTTATAAATTAATCTCTAAGTATCTTCTATTCAAAAGTGTAAAAGAGGAACTTACTGAACACTTATAGTGGCATTGCAGCGACAATATCTAACGTTCCTCAGTTGTAAGATGACAGATCTTGAACGATATGTATGTGTGATGAATGATCATAATGTCAAGAAGTTGATTACATCGACAACTGTTAATTTAGTTATTTATATTGTAAGTTCAATTTCGGATAAGTTTCCATTTTTGTTTCAGTGTTACTTCAATCTTAAAAGATGTCTCCCTATCTTTTTACGTTTTTCCAGCTTTCTTTTTATTTTTGTTTCTAATAAACTTTTAAATTTTGATAAAACATATAACTTTTGAAGAAAAAAAACATATTTAATATTTCTTCCTAAGAATGAATCTCCAGTAATGCATAAGAAGTAGATTATTACGACACGACAAAACGGCTTGGGAAACCCATCATCATTGGTATGATCTTGCATCTCTCTTTCACGTACGACTATAAAACCTTCCGAGCTAAATGCACGACTTAAAGCATTTATGTATTAAATGTATGGTAATATATCATCGCTATACAGCACCACAGCTGTTTGATATCTACGTAGGGTAATGGATACAAAATTATTGCAAGCTGTGAACAATGATTGTCGTACACGCCTCTGGGCGCACCCCGCTGGTTAGGTTAATGGCATCCTACTAAAATTGTATACCGCTAAAATCATAGCGATCGGTCATCTTCATATTAATTTTTGAATTTTTAAACGTTTAAAAGTATTATTTTAAAATATTTGTTTAATTTAATTTTACTTAAAAAAAATTTTCAATGCAAAAATGTTAAATTATACAGTATTAACCTTTAGATGTGTTTTAACATAGTTGAATTTCACGGGTGACACGTAATTATTTCTTGAGATACGATTTATGTTCTTAATGTTCGTTATTTAAACAATAAAAAATACGATATCTCGTAAATTATTAACGATCGAAACCATTTACAATACAGGAAATAATTAACGTATAGTCATATTGTCTTTGCAAAGATACTCGTATTAATCTGTGTAAAATTTTTATATTAAATTAAATGGATCACTATGGAAAGCGTTATAAATTATTTCAAAAGAGCTGGTTTCACCCGCGTGTAACATTGTTTTTAGTATAAGATGTTCATTTAACTCTGTTTTGTTCATATAAAATTTCAATTATCATTTAACAGATCATAATATTTAGGTAAAGGTTCAGCCAATTCAATTAAACATTTAATTTATGCTATTATCTTATAAATATCCACAGTATTTTATTTATGAACTGATTGAAACGAAACAAACAATACATTTGAAGTGAAGCGTGCCAAATTAATTACATTAATGACAACTGTATCCAATTTCATGCAGTAGTTTTTGCGTGATGCGTGTACAAACTTGCAGACAGACAAACAAAAATATTGAATTCTCTTCAAATCTATTATTTAGAATTTAATTATGTATATCCACAGATAACAGTAAAAATATTCTTTTATTACGCTTTCGATATAATAAATGAATTCGTACAGCGGTCAATATAAATATCTACTAGTAAGGTTGTCATAAAAATTTTTTTAAAATGAATTTGGTTTATCTGTATCATCTACCACATGTATAAATAATAGAATCTTGCTCACCAAATTGCAAAAGAGACAGGAGAAGAATCCAGGAAGTTTAGTCACCGTGTCAGAAGAAAAAATGAATTACTTTTGTAGATGCAGGGACTTTGTAAATTTAACTTTGAGTGAGTTCTCTATAATAATAATTGTTAAAGAGTTGAGGCTCACGCTTCCATTCATTAATGTGGTGCTACAAATTGAAAATAAAAGTCGCTAGTTGTTTTTTTAAATTAATAAATGATAAGAAAGAGATCCGTTTGAGTCTAATGTCAGCTAATACAAGTTATTGTCTTATACTTATAAATGCTTCCCTGAAATCATGACACATCCCTTTGTACATACTAAGATGCATTAAAAATATTATTGCGTACTGTAGAATATAGCCTTATTATGATATCAAACCTATAGCCATATCTAGTTTTCTTTAATTTTCGTGTTACTAAGAACGATTTTAAAATTATTGTTGCCAGTAAAAGGATAGATAATATTAAAAAAGGAAAAAAGAAGGATGTCAGAATGTATTAGCGTTATATTTAATATAATTGCAACATTACTTCTACTGGAGTCTTGAGGTCTGAGGATATGATTACAAGCACACTGACTCCTCACGCATTCCAAGTTAATAGTCAGTAGCAACACATCTGTGAGTGACATCAGGTGTCTCGTGCATAGACTAAACGCAGTTGGATATAAATGTCAAGCCTTATATATCTCTCAGTCGCTTCTAAACTGTATTTTTTGTATATTTTATACATAATAAATAAAAAAAAATAGATTATTGATACTTCATTGGTCGCTGTGAAATTATATGTAATTTCATATGAAAATAAAAACATTGTCCTTATAATGTTGCACTGAACACAAACGGCGTTTTATTTTTCAATTAAAATAATTATGATTTCGAATTAAAATATTCTACTCTATCGTTACTTTATTAGGGCTATTCGGTTTAATGATCCATACATATGTATATTGCAAATTCAAAAAGTCGGTCTGTGCACATTTTCTTGTCAAAATAGTGTAACCATTTTTTTTAATTTGCGATAGCATTCGCTGGAAACCTGCCAAGGATATGAAAAGACGTTAATTACTTATTGTTTGCTAAAAACATTTAACTTGTATGTTGGTTTACCTGCTGCAATGGCCCAATTGTGCTTGCGTTGAAAAATACGGTAGTCAAACACAAATATCGTTTCCAACTTAGATCTTAAGGGCAAAAACACATTTGTGACCTAAAACACTAACTCCGAACTGTTTGACAAAGTATACACGTGTAAGGTTTATATACATTCCACGTGTACCTATTCGACCTCTTTGTATAAAATATATTTCATGTAAAGACCTGCATGCATATAATCTTTTTCTAATAATTCCTTGCATGTTGTATTATATTTTAAAAATAAATGACTAAACAAGTGACTTCGTTAAATGCGCGGATACGCGATGCGTTTGCTATATTTCTTGTGATATATTATATATAATAGTAGATATTTTTATAGGTATATCATGATTGTAATACCGATTTGAGACTCGACTTCATAATTATGTATGTATGTATTACTGCAAGAGTTAAGAGTTAGTCCGTGTAAGTTATTAGAGCACATTCCTAAGCGATTACTTAAATCATTTGTAATATTTGTTATTACATTGATTGAAATAAATAAGCCACATTAGTTTCAGTCATATTTTGTCTTAGGAAATTTCCAACAGCTTTACCTAAATCTTAATATATGTAAGAAGTTTCAAACAATCTCTCTATGTGCAATAAATTTGGTGTGTCTTCGAACATAAGTTAAATTACTCTTAATTATTGAACGGTAACCGGTAGGCTACAATATAAATGAAAGTTATTTTTAATTGAATTTTAAATAAACATTTTTTTAATTAAAAAAACTTCAGCAGTCCATAAAACAATGACGAATAACTGCAGTATAATAAAAATAAACCTCTACATTTAATAAAATATAAATCAAACACAGAAATTTGATTTACTATTGGACAAAATAGTATAAAGAAAACCAACTTAACAGAAAAGCTAGCGATTTAGTCTATGATTCATAGTCTCTCTGGCTCTACGTATCGCCACTGAAACAACGTGGACCGAGTTATTTGAACTTTTTTCTTTATTCCATAGACGTAAAGACGAGGTCTAACAAACAGCTCGTATATACGCGTATTAGTAGTCAGATGCAGCAAAAAGAAAACTATCTAAACTACAAATTACAGTAATATGATTCTCACCTTTTTGATGGCAAAAAGATCCAATAAATAACCAGAAATCTCTTTAGCACTTCAGTGAAATAGGCACGAGTAGTAACACTTCGTCTCAACGATAGAGACTCGAGTGATTAGTCTATAAACACCCTTAATGTACACAGTTTGTCCATAAAGTCCCGGTGGTTAACTCCAGGGGTTGATGTCTACGGTGGTGGCTGCAGGACCGGTGCTTTAGGGTGCCGGCGGCGCGCGGGTGACAGCGTCCGGCCGCACAACGCGCCTCGCAACGGTAAACTGGCAGGCAGCGCGAACACAGCCTCTCCCTCGCTTGTATGAGTGCCTCCTACCTCCCTCCAAACAAATAGTACCGTACGCCGCACTTCTGTCTTGGTAACTTTTATTATACTTTTATTAGTGTTGCCGTGCGCTTGCGCCTGTGTGCTCTATTACACGAAGCACGAAGCGATATGTGCGCAATGTTTCGAAACGGTGCATAGGGGTTATAAGCGGCCGCTCATATC
>DWQQ01000773.1:0-10403 GCA_018244775.1 Oxynetra roscius flavomaculata
CTCTCTGCCTACCCCGCTAGGGACCTGGCGTGACGGTTATTTATTTATTTATTTTTTATATTGTAAGTATTTACTATTAAATTGTTATATTGTATTTACTATTAAAATGTTATATAGTATTTACTATGAAATCATTAAAATATAAACACAGCAAATAAAACATCAGATCAAAAAATTACGGGAATGTTGGCCAAAAAGTCCTCCTAGTTCGTTCTTTCCTGATATTATCAAACTGAGCGCTCCAAAATAGTACTGCCTGAACAGCGAGAACTTCTATGAAGTAAAAGTCGATGGTTTTAAAAAATTCTTTACAGATACGGAGGAGAAGTAAGATCATCTACAGTATAATATAGGACATAAGAAGTGTAGATATTGATTTTTTAAAGTATAAGAATTCTTACACAGTATTATTACACTTTTGATGAATAATAAGCCTCTCGAGCTGGAGTCGGTAATTAAACACGTCATCGTATATACGAACATTGAAAATAAATCTGATACAACTGAGTAGGCGGGCGCTCTAGCCTGCTGAATTTATTCAGTTAGACACGTGTATGACACATCAGGAATTCAGTATATATTTTTTTAGAAAATTTATCTCTTAAACAGGTATAATAGATGACGGTGGTTTGCATCAAACATGGTAATTCTTCGTCGCCGTGTCTCATAGAATGAAATTTAAAAATTGCTAGGCATGTAAGCTCATGGTTAGCAATATCACTTTATAGTATAACTCATTTTAAAATTCACCTTGGCAACAAAGTTTTGTATCTTTTAATAACAATGCCTTTGCACGCAGATGAAATAAATCAAACCTTCGGCGCGATTTCATAAGAACTTTATCTTTACAAAGTTTAAAAAGAGGAATTAATCAATCAACGTAGTCTTTAAGCCTGGATTGTTTATAGGTTCACTAAGGCATTACAGTTTATCCATATTCATTTACAAATGAATAGCTGGTATTTGATTAGAGCGTAGACTCCAAGAATGTAAGCTCACGGATGTTGCTGATCGTTGAAAATAAAATGTCGAGAGGAGGGGTGAAAGTTACCACACTATTACGGTGAGCATGACAGCTCTTCAAGTTTACATCGTGTGCGTGACAAATGCAGTAATACATTATAGGTTAGGTACGACTATCAGTATATGGCTTTCATTGAGTGTATCTGTTGTGTACCTTACAATTAATAAAAGAATTTGAATTTTAATGCGACCATCGTGAGGTCGCGGCTAAGCTGCTCGCCTGAGTTGATAGTATTCATAAAATTAACGACTTGTCGACTTGCGTCATGGGATGATAATACAGTATACATATAATACAATATACACACAATTTAATAATGATTCGACGATGGCTTAATAGCTTAACTCGTATTATTTTTTCCGTTAACAATTCCTTTTAGAACGCGAAATTTGCGCGTTGGCCTTTTTGTATTTGGGAAAGTATGATTGGATTCACTTTTTGTGGTGGGGTAAATAATACAACATATCAATAGTATTAAAACTGCATATACAATGAGGAAAAAGATTTTAATATAAATTCACATGTTTCATAGATTCTTTCGTATCAATCCGATCCAAGCTTTTCGATCCAAGCTAAATAAAGTAAGTAGAAAAAATGTATAAAATAAAGTCAGTAATATAGAGAATAAAGCGTTTATTTAAAGGTCCTATTCACTTACAAACTACTTGAGAAAATATTGTTTATTTTGATGTAACATATACATTATTTCTATCTCTAGGGACCTCATTCTAAAACTAATTAATGCTGGCTTCAAAGCGTTTTATTCCGCAAAACTTTAACACATTTCAACGCCGAGCCAAATGATTACTATTCGCCGGTAGCCAATAAGTAGAAGTGTTGTTGTATGTATGTATGTATGTTCATTCACTTAATCGAATGCTACAACGGTACGTTATAAAGATATAAACATAAAATTGGCAATCCTATTTTCTTTAAAATCTCCATGTTTTCAGTAGCTGTTAAATCAGTTTATGAGGATCTAATGAAAGATTTAACAGGCGCGGAAACACCGGCGGCGGCGGCGTAGCAGGCGAACATTGCAAGCCGCGCCGCCCTGACCGGCCTCTGCCTGTGGACAAACGAAATGTTTATTTAATAATATGTAAAGTTTGATTTTCTTAAATTTAAAAATGATCATGTGTCTAATTGAACAACATGAGCCATTGAAGTTAATGAAAGACTAAAAAATGTAAGAAAACCTTGATATAGAATTGTAACACAAAACGTTGTATGATAAAATTATCGATTAAGACATCTCGTTTGTTTATATTATTAAACCAATTTATCTTCGCAATGGTATAATAACTTTAGAAATTAAGTACTGTTGTACTAAAAAATCGAAGTGAAACAGCGAATAATAATTCCAAATATAATGCAGTTACCATAAACAGTATAGTGATGATTCAACCGAAAAGTTTTGAAGCGCACATTGAACAATAAATTCGGAATCAAATATTGGACGAATTGGCTGACCTCGGCCACCTACTGGCACTTAGCGTGCAATTACCCGCTCGAATGTACCTCGCGTTCTTGGATCTTACGTTCATTGATGATGTAATACTCATTAACCTACCCGCATGGTGTTAATTCCATTGTACATTCTATTTCTATTCCTTCTATAGCATTGTAATATTCTTTCTATTCCATTGTATGTTGTATTGTAAGTTTTTTTTTCTTCTTATACAACATGAAATAGTACATACAACTTTATAATATAACTATGTTATAAGAAGATAATTCAATAAATAATTTGCGGCGGGATTAAAATCAAAATACAACAAACAGGTATAGGTATTTTTTCGCATTTCAAAGTGCTAAAGGCCATGAGCCTATTAAAGGAAGGCGGAAATAACTTCCCGAGATCGGCAATGAATACTGCTTTTCGCTACAACAAATTTTTGCCTCGAGCTTTTCAATCTTCATCGAATTTCCGTTTTCGATATTAAAATGCAGTAAAATTCTTCGCACCACATAATGCTTATTACCACGTAATGCCTATTAACCAAACCATCGTGTCATTGTAATTGCTTTTGGGATGTTAAAAATGAAATATAGTACTTCTACAGTGGTACTTTTGTTTTCTTTTAAAAAAAAAACAAGATATACTCAAATGACATTATCAATCAGCAGTTACAAAAAGGGCGCCAACGTCCAAGGTTTAAAGGTGTATTTGCACCTCTATATCACTGCACTACTGAATTATTTGACACAGAAGTATTATTTTATGAATATCTTACTTACAATATTGTTTTAGAGTTTATTACTTATATATTCACGAACATGGTTTGTCCTGAACGTTAAATCATCTAGTTTTTCAGGAAAACCCAGTAACATTCCTATTAGAGTTATGAGTCCTCTCATTGCGCAATAATATCATTACGTCAAATTAATCCTGTGGATTACGAGGTCAGAACTATAACTAGGTTAGAGTTACAGTGATTAATTCATGCACTATGTTCTACTAAAAGTACTATTTTTCTCGCTAAATAAGTTCTTAGGAGAGGTTATTTGTAAATAAAATTTAGTTTTTAATTTTTAAAGAGATAGGATTAAGAACTCTTACACTTACATATACATAGAAGTTTTACTTTTAGTAATAATACTCTTTTAAATAATAATAGAAAAGGATGGATTATATGTCAATTACATAGAAAGTCAATAGTCTAATTTTTTACTTGCACCCAACGGATTGGTGAATAACGGTAGTATCGTTACTTTTTATTGATACTGTTACAAACGGTATCTAGGGATGCAACTATGTCTAAGAATATAAGTATTGTATATAATATGATTGATATATGTGTCATATCATCTTATATAACCTAATACATGTGTTGTAACCTTTAGCTGCCAATCGTGGTCGGTCACCATTTTGCGCGTTGCGGTCCTATTGCGGTGAGTATCGATCACTTGGGTTCGACTTGCACAGATTTCTGCTTTAATTTACGTAACCAGGAAAATATTCCGTGTCTTTGAACCTACGCAAGAAATCTAACAAGATATTTAAAAGTTTTCAAAGAAACTTTAAGAAGTATTCAAAGAATATGGAAGAAATTTTGTAGAAATCTTTAAGAAATTTACAAAGAATGTTTAAGAAGTTCCAGGAAGCTGAGTGGAAATTTTAATTGTCGCTGCTAATCAGTGCTAAGGATACCAGCGAAATTTTATACATTTTTTTTTTAATAGCGTATAGAACAAAATGTGTATTTAAAAGAATGGGCTTTCATCAGCACATCAGAGACCTATTGGTTCAAAAGAAACGCACATATTTCATTCCTGTTACACCGTGTAACCGTAGCAGAAACCCAGTTCATCACGGACTTCTAATATAGCGTGTGATCGATCGTGACTCAAATTTTACGTATCGTATAACAAATTGATATCGTAATACAATACAATAATAAGGTACGGGACACTATTCATGGTGGCACGCTGTAATCTGAAATTTTCAAGCAGCCGTTCAGCATAAGGCAACTAGACAAGCGTCGCAGAACATTCTCCAGACAACAGATGGAGAACCGTATTCAGTAACAACACGTGAGTTGGCATGCAGCCAATGTGATCGAGGTCAGAATCAAGATTTACTTGATAGATTGTTATAATAAATTCATCATAAATCAAGAAAACTTTACCTGCCATAAATATCACTCAACGTTTAACATACTGCCCGAGAGTAGTACCTAGTTCATTGAACCAGCCGATAACAATGAAGAAAAAACAAACAGAAGTACATATTGATGTGATTTATAACGGCTAAAAAAAGTTATAATGCATGGTTTAGAAGCATGGACGGCATTGAAATGTATCTATTTCTTTATTGTACATTAATACGTTGCTGTTTCATCATTTCTATTTGAACTAGAGTTCTGTATTGCTCTAGTCTCATCCTTTAATTCCTCAATTCGAATAAAATATGCAATTGTAATAATAAAATCCTGGAGTTAAGCAACACCGGAAGCACTATATGAAAGTGAGCTGAAATATGCGTAGGTATAAGTATATTTAAAATTATTCCAATATCTCAAATACTATATTACTCATTCTATATCTGCTATATAGCCACAGATTTTACGTCTTTACCTAAACGTGCACCAGCTTGTAATAGATTAATTAGTTGTAACTGCAGGAGAATTATAAATACTGAATAGTCTAAGTGTAAATACATCAACATTCATGTTCTAAATTCAGCTGGTTGGTTAGTAATAAATTTCCATAAATCCAGGTAACATTATATGGTCATATTGCAGTTAATGGATTGAAGCGATCCGAATTAAAAATAGCGTGATTCAAAGTTTCAAAAATTCACAATTTTCATAATTTGTTCAGAAGCGGAAATTCTTTTTTAATAAAATATTCATTTAATACTGGTCAATATTGTGTCAAATAACATAGCATTTCTCGTTTAGATATGAAAGTTACAAATTACCTTAATAACAAATGCTCTTAAAATGTAAATTCAGTTACAATAATGGCAACTATTCCGACATTGGGAAACTGTTACGATCATCAAGATTTATCGTGTTTTTTTATATAATTTAATCGAGAGAACTTTATGGTTTAGGAGCTATCAGACAAATGGCGTTGCATACGCACACCATATCAAAATAGGTTTTTTACGAGCACTCACTCCGTTGAACGACACTCTTCCTTTATAGCTCTCTCAAACGCTCACATAAAATCTATGTATATCTTGCGCAGAAGGTTATCAAGACGCCGAAGTGCAAGGCAACAGGTGGCACTACGGTTTCAGTTTTAAATGATGTGATTTACGATATTCGTTTTAATATAATGGCTTACAGCCTTCAAAATTCCAATGAGCAGCGGTCTACCTTGTAAGTGTCCTAGCGAAGTGCGAATAGACCGAAGGCGAATGAAGAACCGCTATCGGGAGGTTTATTAACAAACAAAAAAAAACCGTCGACGGCGAGTTTCAAGACAGAAGATATGCTCTAGAAAGAGAGAAATAAGAACCAGTTTCTGACGAATACAACGACGAAGACGAAGAACTTTACCAGTATTGAATCGTACTTCTCATTCGAGTCACACTTCCTGGACATTTTACTGCAGAGGTTTACATACCACAATAGTCCTGGTGCGTTCCTGATAGCCGACACCGCAGGTCGCACTGCATTTGGTCCACTCGCTCCACGGACTCAGCTGGCAATCGTTCGATTGATTGAGTGTTGGGCCTGTCAACACAAAGTAGTTATATACGTAGATCTCATATCACACCTCACAATAAATTTGATAGGAGGTTTAGATAAAAATGGATAAATATTTCTGTTGGACTCAAAATAAATTCGGTACTGAAATACTGTGTTACTGAAATAAAGAGCGGATTAACAATCTAATAACTTTACTTGAAGCAAGACAGTATTAGATAATATGATATTCATGCATATTTTTAGGTATCAAATGTTATTATTTATAACATCGTGTTGACGTCATAGACAGATAAATACATTAGCAAATGTATCTTATGTAGAATTACGCCATTATTCTATGAATAATATAGGATACCAAAGTTAAAAAACCATGCGTTTTTCCTAAATCCCTTACGCTATACATACATATGTATGTATGATGTATGCTTCGCTACTTCTTATAACAAGAAAAGGTAGAAACTTTTAAATACGAGTACATATTTACATAGCTATTTTTGTTTTCACCCAAACACAAAACTCACCCTCTTTGTAGGAATAAAACCCACAGTAATCACTGGACTAATTGATCAGTCTTATAACCTTGTATCATGTTGTATGCTAAGGATATTCGTGTTAAGATTGTAGCGTAGCGGACAATAATGAATCCATTACTCACCGTTACCGGACGCTGGTGCAATGGAGCTGATGCTGAGTCCGGGATAGTTGGAGCTCGCAGTGGGAGGCGCCGCACCTGACCCAGGTGCCACAACGTTTGGCGCGCCTGCACCTGAGAAATTAAACATAATTAGATATGAGCTATCATCTCAGATATGATCTAAAAATATTGAGTAGGATTTTCTTGCTCTTATTTTCATAAAAAACTTAATTTACTATATACTAAAGCACCTTGTTAGTTAAAGAATATTAAACAAAACTACTGTAATTTAAATATTATTTAAAATAACACATAATAAAACACATAAAAATTTACAAAACCTACCACTATTGTATATATCATAAATAAGGTTTTTTTTATAAATAAACCATCAAAGAGTTTACAGGTGATCTTAGCTTGCGGTTTGCTAATGGATGCCCTTAGGCTGTAATCCGCTTGCTTAACTACTATTGTGATCCAAGTTTAAGTTTAATGTACTTTAATCTAGATTCCTTAATACAAGTAAAACTTTGACTTCACAATCTTCTATCATTAGTGTCATAAAATTGTATTCAAGATCTCGGATTTCGTGAGTGACCTAATACCGTGATGTCACCTGAACGAGGAGAATTACTGAGCTTATTCTAAACAACCATGATACCACGAGAGAGTCCGGCATACACTGTTACTGTAAACTTGACTATAGTATTAATTTATATACTAAAAAACATGGTATTCGTAACTCTGTGCCCATGTCTTATTTACGGGAGTAACAAACTTACCTGCATTAAGATTTCAGAATTTTATATTATAGAAAAACTAAAAATTTACAAGTGCAAAATTATCGCTCAACTATACATGGAGTTATCATATGTCCCTTTAAATTGGGCTGTTACCATATGGAAAGAAGACATCTCATATTTGTAAGCATTTAATGAATACTTCTGAAACCGTGCGGCTTGAGCAAGCAATATAGTCATATTTTGATGTTTGTCGTGAACACGGGTTGAACACTAGTTTTTATTATGACGGGACAATCACAAACTCCCCCTTTTGCTTATTTTTATTATTAGCGTACTCTATCCGAATTAATCTGATTTTGTGAGGATCCTAATATAGGTGATGATTATCAATGATTTAAAATTTCCAAATCGTTTTCCAATTAGGTTAGTATTGTTATGCCTATTATTATATTTTGTGACAAGACTTTTCTATCCACTTCTGCAATGTTTTATTTATTAAGATTCTTTCTTAGCCCCAAGAAATATAATATATAGAGCATTGTATGTTTTTATTTTGTACAAATCTATCACAAAGAGTCCAAGTCTTTGGACACATTCAGCTGAACGGTCGGTATAGCGTGTAGCACATATATGTGCGTAGATAATACACTTAATCAACATAAGCAACTACTGAAAAGCAATTTTAAGAGACCTCTACAAATTCAAACAACACTGAACAGACTAAACTAAAATTAAGACCGTTCCACAGATAATAGTAAGGTACGGCTAGTTTGAGTACAAAGCTAAATCATACGTACCTACATCATATGTACGTCACTATAATGCACTATATATACATACTCCTCAATGTCCTAAGCCGACTTCATACTTTCAACATGACGTCTACAAGCTAACAAGATTAGGAATTAGTCAGGGATATAGTTTAAGACGCTGCAGTCTATTCTAGTTGCGTAAATTTATACGGGCTTTAGTTACAGCAAAATTATGTGATAATGACGAAATGAATATAAAAAAATAAATAAGACCTTTTTCAGCCTCGTTTCGGAACATTTTAATTAAGATTCGTCACGTTCCCGTTCACGTTATATGTTTTATTGTGTGCAAATAAAGAAAATAAATAAACAGATATAGACAGATTATGAAGAAACAGTGGTATCATCAGCGGATTAGGATTTAGTCTTCCACTGCGAGGACCGTAAGATCAAATGCTGGTATGCACTTCTGTATCTACAAATTGTCGGTGTCTGTAAGTTTTAAGGAAAACATCGTGAAAAAAATCTGCATACCATAAAGTTCTCCATAATGTTCTCTAAGGCGCGTGAAGTCTACAAATTAGCACTTAACCGATATAGCAGACGATGGTCGTAACCCTTCTTACTCTGAGAGAAGACACACCTAACGATGGAACCATAGATGTGTTGATGATGACGAAATAAATAAAGCCAGTCATTGCACCTATTTTCCTTTAACATGCCAATTACGTATTTTGACTTATCTTTTATCGTATTTGAAGTGAGACGAGACAATCACTAAGCAATCATGTGGTGTTTACACAGTATTTACGATGGCAGCTATTCGTTCAACGACAAGTGATTGCAATATAACGTATGGACAAGTTGCGCTCTAAATAAATATTTAAACCCACTACGGAACGACTGGTTGCCTCGGGATTCATAAAAAAGGTAAAATACGTACCATTATGGATCGTAAAAATATTTGGTTTATAGTTTGTTAGAAATTGACCTAAGAAATTGAATGAATTATTTTCACATTTTAATTATATAGGTAATATATGTATATGTTTATACGCTAATATGGAACGTTGAATTTATGAGTATAGAATGTTATAAATAATACACTTGAAATCTAGGGTATAGAATATTATAAAACAATTCAATTGAAATCACCCACTATAATCCATATAAAGTAGATTTTTTCACAACACACAAACTTATAACTTTCATATACTTACTTTTCTACATACTTTTACTTTCCCACGCGATACTAAATAATATTAAAGTACATAGTTTCATGTAATATATTTTTATATATTTTTAAAACCTAAATATTATTGACATGAATGACTAACATGCCTCACTGTTTTATACGATATCATGGATGACCCGTTGACCTGATTTTAGACATAATTTAAATTCTAAAGAGGATGTTGGCAATCATTTTAATATATATGTATTTTTAACTTTTTCTATTTTTTATACTCAAATTACAAATGTTCATGCGAGCGAAGTTTTCCATAATTAAATGTTCTTGAAAAAACTATTGTGAAATGAAAGCTATGAATTTCATAGCGAATTTTCCTTCCAAAAAATGCATTTTATATGTGAAATATAATGGCTTCTTCAAAATGTTTTGAGATTTTGATATCTTGTTATATAAATATAGATCACGCATTAATTTTTTGCAATATATGGCCATCGAAAGAGATATTATGATAAAATGTTTACAGTTTAATTGATCATTTCCGTTCTTTACAAATAATTGTCTGGAGCAACATTGTAAATATTGGGGTAATTACTGCATCCAAGAGTAGCAAACTCACCGAGTACTACTTTGCAGGTGTCCATGCATTCTTCTTGCGTGAGGAAATTATTTTGGTTGCCGCGGCAGCCGCCGTAGTTAAACGGCACGCACATGCCCTTCATAGCCACGAAGGTCCAGCGTTGGTACAGCCCACGGCAAGGGCCCTGTTCCGCCGCTTCCATGCAAATGCCTGCAAACCAAATCATACATAATGAGCTCACAATGTGTAACGACAATAGACTTTATATCAATACATGTAGTAAAATATCAATACGTGTATGATTCTTATGAAAATA
>DWQQ01000774.1:0-10398 GCA_018244775.1 Oxynetra roscius flavomaculata
TTTTCATGAGCATTGACGAACCCGGTCAACTTTGGAGCGCTGTAACAGCGTTTTAAATGAATGAAGTTAAAAAAATTATAGGGAAAATTTTTCCGCAAAAGATCATCTTCAAGATTGGTCTGGGGTTAAATATTTTGTAAAATGTATAAAAAAAAGTTATAGAGCAAAAAAGATTTTTTTTATAAAATAATTCTCACATTTTTGCTTATAAATTCTTACATTTTTAATTTAGGGCAAAAAGTTATATAAACATATTTGTAGGCAAAACAATTTGCCACAAATTTTTTGTAAGATGCATAGTTTCCGAGATAGCGCGAAAAAAGTGTTTTTACCCCTTTTTCCAAGATGGCGGCCGAGGGACAAGGGTGGCGACCCCTTGAGGCGACAACTTGAGGTTAATCTATTGACCCCCACACGTTCCAAAAAAAATATTGCGTTCTCTAAAAAATGCAAAGCTCATGTAACATTTCAATGGGCTATTTAGGATTATGAAGTCAATTCAGATTACTGCTACACTATTTAATTTTTACGAAACATACGTAAATCGAGCAAGCTGTGTTTCACTAATAACTAACATATAAAGCACAAATATCTATTACATATGAGATACAAATATATATTGACAAGCTATGAATGACATTATCGTAATTATGATTTTTATGACGTTTCGTAAACGTTGACGTTCCGTTCTGAAATTGACCACAGACTAACAATAAAGAAAAGAGTATACATATATTTATGTATAATATATAATGATTTTTTCGACCTATGTAAATAAATTGAATAAATTTGAATTGAGATAATTTTTTTAAGTTAGCATGTACTTATTCCGTCGGCCGCTAGACTGTTTATGTTTCAGCGCCATGTTTGAAAGTGTGTGTATGTGTGTGTGTTAAACGCGTAAGCAAGGCACGCGTAGTGTGAGTGTCGTTTTTTTTTTGCTGATTTAAAGTACTTTTTAAGCATTATTATAAAAAAATATTAGCATTCTGCACTGCTCCAGCATATAAACTTTAACTATGTGCAGTTTCACACTCCTCCATGCCCGTAATCCGCCGGAAAAGGGGTACAAACTTTTCGCTTCACGTATTAATATATAGATAAGAAGATAGTTCAACATTGGATTAGGATCGCGGTGGTGGCATACGATGATTAATATAAATGTATTCGTATGCTTTTATTGTATTCGGATTGAATTGTTTCATTCTACAATACTAACTGAATGGCTCTAACTCTTTCTACGTGCCATTGCTGGAGGCGAGTATTTCCGGTTACGGAAGGCTTGAAGCATCTATTTCATTTCCAGTGTGGATTGGCGGAAATACAGGATAATAACTCATATGCATATAATTATGCATAACATTTTAAACCACTAGGCTCTGACTTTTTTACTACGAAACTGTATCGTTTGTTTATGATAAATAGTTGAAAAATACTTTAATTGCAGGTATATAAGGCGGATCCTAATTGTCTAATAGTGTTAACAGATACTGGTACTATTTGGACCTGTTTGATTGAGAATCACACAACAAAAGCCACATACGTGAACCCGTCGATCTAGAATACGTTTTAAGTTCACATTGAATCACTGATGCCGTGGCCTAAAATTCAACTTGTGTATCTCTAAAGACGTTATATTTTATTGGTATAATTTTCTAAAGAAATTCACAAGAAACTACGCGTTGTAAAAGTTCACAAAGGCAAAGTTCGCTAAGGATTTCACTAGCAATAACTTTATAGGATATCGATAAGCTTAATCAGAACTGTGACATACGAGTAGCACACGTCATGGAGTGAAGTATAAAACTTTGGATCGTTGCAAGGAAAAGTTGTATCGTTATGTCTCCTATCGCACTGGTAGTTGGAACTCCGGCCCGTATTGGATACGATATAAGTAATATGTATAACATTAGCCGATAAAGTAGACGAACCTTTTGTTAAGTCTAGTGTAAAGGAAACATAAGTTATTTTATAAGCTGCACTTTAATACTGTTTTTTTTCCAACATCGACACTGATTTGTCTGTAGCTAACGCACGTTTTTAACCTGTTCTAACGGTAAATATAAAGCCGGGAATGTGTAACGGCGACAGTTGTTTTAATGTAAAATGCATACAACAGCTAAAAATCCTGTAAGATGTCTTCGATTCGTTAAGAAAGTAGATATTTGTGTTTTTTATGAAACAAAAGAAAATAACATAACACAAATCAATATTTGCGGCGCGCATCTCAAACACATTGCAATTGACGCTTTTGTAAATGGAATTGTCACGGATGATGCAAAAAGATTATCTACAATAACATTACATTATATTACGAACCAATACAAAGCATATCGAAAGCTGAATTGCAGCACAGTCGGATCGTGCTGCAAGTGATGTGTAGTTCGAGCTGCTCCGAAGTAAGGAAACATTCAGCTACGATATTTATAGCTACTTATGAAATTGGAGGAAGCAATCGAAAATAACAGGCCAGACTTAGTAAATCGTAAAGGAGTCGTGTACCACGACCGCGTGAGACCTGATACATCGAGAGGGACTCTTACGATATTATTGTAGGTTGATCGGGAAGTGTTCTTGCATTCTCATAGAGTCGATCACTGCTTTTCGACGTAGGAATATTCAGTTCGAAGCTTACCAGTATCAATTTATAATGGTAAATAATTTTGGACAGATCCTCAAATCCTCAGTAAAAAACATCAACTGAATACAATAAACATTGAAAAAATATAAAATGAAATACGAGTATTACATAAAATTTTGAAATGGATAACAATAAAAAAATAAATAATTATTTGTCTCTAAAATAAAGAAGTCACAAGCTATACGTTTTTTATCCTGTGCAATTTGTGTGTAGGTTTTATTTTAATAAGTTTGCTTAGTCGACTTCTAATGTTAAGTGAGTAATGGCGATTCTACTTTGACATAACTTCTGAGCTGTTTCAGTTAAACAGCTTTTCACTTAGTAAAACGTTTCTAAGACTTCAATTCTGCAAGAAGTTACGGCGGCTTATTAAAATTAGTATCATTTCAATTTCTTAATGTGTTCTAGAAAAGTTTTCTTGAGAACTGGCTTCGCTTTGATTAATTTATTCTGTCGTCCATGAGAATATAAATATTGTGGCCTGTAATATAATTTAACAGTTATCTATGCCAAAAGCTTATATTAACACCTCAGTGTGATTGATTTTTTAATCAATGACGCAATGCTCATAAACTGATTGTAGCCCCCAAACTGCTTGACTGATTTACGCGGTTTTTTTATATTTATAGTAGTTGTACCAGTAAAGTGATAGCCTGGTTAGTGGCTTAGATTTCAGCCTCTAATTCGAATTCCTGACAACGGCTCATTTTGCTGTGTAACGTGAATTTGTAAATTACTTATATAAAACAATCCATGCATTGGCATAATTGTGTCTTTTAATTTACCTCCTATTGAAGGAATTGATTTCTGTTTGTCTAAGTTAGGACGCTTTGCTTAAAGCTGTTACTTTAAACAATTTTGGACAACAAAATATTTTGCCTCCACTACTGGGTGCTTTTCGCAATTAAGTAATGTTTCTGTTCGCATTAGAGCAGCTTTTCTATCACGCTGCGGTGATTATTGGTGGAGATTAGTGTCCGATCGATACCCGACTTACAGTTGAAACCGAAACCGTAATTAAATATCCGACTCTCTTTCTAGATTTGGCCGAAATGAAAACCGCGATCGGGTATTCTTTTAGTTTCCGGCCAAAACTGATACTGATATAGAAACTCATAAGTTATTATTAAAATTGAGTAAAGTTATTATTTTATACTGAAATCTACCTTTTTTTTTGGATTTGTAAGAGATTATTGAATAAGATGGAATGGAATAGATAAAATTATTGCGGAACATTATATTAATTATGCGTAGGTACATGAATTTGATTAAAAAAATTGACGCTGAGTTGAAGTTTAGGCCAAACCCACACTAAAATTACGACCGAAACCAGAAGTTCTGGAGTTATTAATAGTGAAACCTGAAAAAAAACCTACCATCGGACACTTGTAAAGAAAAAATATTAAAGGCACTACTAGTAAATGAGAAAATATTTTTGTAGGTAATAAAGATAAAAAAATTGGACGTTTAGTTTAATCAGTACAATATTATAACAGTCAAAGAGAATTTAATATCTGCGGTATTTTTTAAATAACTTCATGAGCTTGCTTGATAAAACCTGTTCTGTAGCCTATAGTAGTTATTACTAAGAAGTAATAAATTAGTTCTTGCTAAAAAGAAATGTCATACAGTTAGAAGTGCAATTCTACTTTGTAAGAATAATTATGTCGACACACTTAAATTCTTACCACTCAGCCATGGCTATCCTAATTACAACGAAACTACTCGTGTATCTTAGACCGGCAGGTATTTCTCGGTAAATCACAAGATATCACCATAATTGCTTCCGTCTCGCACAAATAGCTCTAGCTTCAGCGATCACATACATTACGAGGCAATTTGTTTTTGCTTTTTTATTACGATATATAATCATCAGTGAAAACCATATTAAAAGACCATGTTCAAAGATCGTATTAAAACACGACTTTAAGGACCATTTTAACTGACCCCATGAAAAGAGTATATTTAAAAAAAACCGTCACGTCAGGTCCCTAGCGGGGTAGGCAGAGAGCACGGAGTGCCAATTGTATATTAAAGTACAGTGTATATTAAAAAACCCATATGAAAAGCATCGAAATCTCACTATACTCACTAATTGTGATTAAAATTGGAAGGTATGATAGCATTCCGTGCATAGATATCGAGTACAAGGCTCTTTAGTTTAAGCGAATGAACTGAAAATATTCCGTACGATGAAAGATGTATTCAAGTATTGCATTCTCTAAACTTGCACGTATGTATACATGTGTACATATACGGTATTGTTGTTGCACTAAAGAAATGTTATTATGTTATATATGCGACCGGGCACACATAATCATTACGTACTGCAAGGATTTCGTACTTTGAATCTAAATATTCTCTAATTATGTAAACCGAGATATTTACAATTTATATACATAATTTTATATTTATGTTATATTGAACAAGTAGTGTTTACCTTTGAACATTAAGAAAATAATTTTAATCAATTTGACATTGAAATGCAGAAGTCAAAACATGATTTTTTATTTATTCGTCTGCAACATCTTAATTTAAAGGGGTACAAGTGTGGACTTATTGCCTAATAGCATTCTCTTTATGCTTAATGCCTATTTTGTACATTTACAAAAGTCCTTTTTCACATTTATTTACTTCGAAATAATTTCTATTTATAATAGGTATTTTTTTTTCGTTACGCACTTCTACCGATATGATGAGACACTAATATTTATAAAAAAAGTATCGGCGATACTCACTAACGCGACACACTACCAGCTTCAAAAGGTGTATAAAGTAAAAAGGTGGAAATGGTAAATTAACCAAATGATAATTAGGCTTCATAAAATGTAATGTAGCAAACAAGTTTTGTTATTTTTTGGAAGTAATGACTAAACAAAATATCCATTTAATAATGAAGTTCCGATTAGAAATAAATAATCAACATTCAAGAATTAAGCGCAGGGATGGCGTGTTTACACGGTGGATGGTTAGCGCAGAGTTCTAAATGTATCATGTATCAGTATCAGAAAACCAACAATATTGCGGATATATAAGTATCGGATAATTCCATACATTTTATAATGTGAATACATATTATTTTTACACCGAGATTTTTTTCAATGCGGGAGAGAATATCGTTGTAAATTTAACAAAAAAGAGTTTAAGATCTTATGTTCTTAAGAATATCAAAAATATCCTACAACTTAAAGCAGCCATCAACAGTAATTTATTACTAAAATACATACTGATTCAAAAAAATATAACATTTGTTTGGTTGGTAACCATAAGCAATATACATTTATTTTCCTTTTTTACACATCTCCGATAATCTTATTAATCTTAATCTCTGAGATCAAAACAAAATATAGATATATTTATTCACCCGCGAACGAGGATATCCTCTTAACGCCTATTTAAAACTAATCGGTACTTACACGCGTATCCTGCTGTATTGAGAATCACGGAGACTATCGTATATACAAAAGACAAATAGTACGTACATATCAAAACTCTCCGTGGTCCACGGGTACACTAGATACGACCATCAGTTGTCACGAATAGCAACGCGTCTATAAGCAACTTAAAACAACACAGACACGTACTACTACTAATTACAATACAATAGTATTAACATGTGTATTGATTGAATTAATGTTACTCACTCACAGTTTTATCTCCGCAACCCTTTTTGCCAAATAATGTTATATGATACCTCTAATATCAACTGATTTCGGCAGTCTTGTTCAGTCGGTTGCAGATGTCAGTGGGCAACCCAACCAACATAGCAGACTAAGCCCCTTCTAATTCTGTCATAAGAAGCGTGTACATCAATGTAAACGATATAAGGATTGATTTCTTTTGAAACGTTCATATTAAGAATATATTAAAGCTATCGATATAAGTATTTTGCTGAAATGTTTTTTTTGGGCATAAATTATGCGAACGAATTAATATGAAAAATGTAATACTAGTGCATTTTTTTGCTTCAATATATGTATGATAAATTTATTTGTATGCTATACTGAGTATTTATTCATCCACAACAGAACATGGGAAGACTTCACTTTTGCTATTTCATGTTTCTTCTTTCATTCACTTTTCAAGGTAAATTTCTTTTCAATTATCGACTGAAATGAAAATTTCGCAATTATGGTCTTATTAACACTATTAGTTAAAGATATACACTTTTCTGGAAACTTGATATATTCAAGGCGTTTTGGGGAATTTATTAACAAAAAGTATTTATAAATAATAATTATATGGTGTTGGTTCCATTTTTGCAATGTATTATACATTATAAAAGTGGAACACAGCCTCATGTAGGGAGCGTAAGTTATGTTTCATAACCTAGGTGTTTTTTATTTACTACTAACAATATAAATTTGAATTTTTAATAGTTCTAGATTCTTGATAAATTACTTTTTTAACAATAGCTGGAAGTGTCTAAAGCAAATACGCTAGTTACATTGCGGCACTTATGTATAACGTATTTTTACGAAAGTGTCAGTTACCACAGATAGTTAACAGCTATATAAAGTGTTTCATTTATATCGAATGGACACGCTAGTTGGAGATAAAAAATTAATTGATAAATGTACAATATGGTGGTCGCGCTTGGCGGGCAATAAAAGGTTTCTTAACTTGTGAAATTATGCAAAACGGTTTCACAGTAATGTGTTTCACATGTGAATTTCACAATAGCTTGACCTTCTCCTCGCCCTGAGTTCACCTTTGTACGTGACATTATTTGCTATTATCATGTTCGTAATTGCCTTTATATAGGTCGAAAGTTTAGTCAATGCTTAAGTGCTTTAGATGGAAAACGTATCGACTTTATTCAATGCTAATACATATTCGTATCTTCACATAATTGAGCATAGTATGCGGATTACGCGTATTAAGACCTACAGTTCACTGATATAATATAATTTTATCCGTGAAACGAAAATTCGTAAACAGATTAAAAATGTTATCCATAAATTCTAATAGTAAGTGTTTTAACTTTTTTTGTTATTTGGTCCTCACTTTGTATTGGCCCCAACCTTGAAACGACCCTAAAAGTTCTGAAATGTAGAAAAAACAATTATTCGTTTCTTTTTTCCTGCAATATTAATCCGCTTACATAAACTTTATAATGTATCCTGTAGTATAAAAACATACTTACATATATGTATAGAAATTGGAAACTAGTATTATAATTGACGTTTTTTGATAATGTCTGTTCTTTTCTTTATTGTTCAAATATCGAATCGTGAAATAAAATGGCCTTAACCTCCTACCAAATCGTAATATGCGAAGAGACAATTATTTGTTACATAAGCTTAAGTGTAAGCTAACAATCGCGTTTATGAATAACATCTTTTTGAAGTATATTGTATTTTAACAGATAATCACAATATTGTGTAACTGTGCGATATAATGTCGCCATTGGTCCTTCGAGTCAGTGACGTCGTCTCTTAAAAATTACTTCAAATATCTGACATTTGAGTGTCAAACACTTCTATCGAGAGTCTCGTCTCGACGTCACCTTAATGCTCCGAAATTATTTTATTTTGCTATAGCTATATTTATGTACATATAACTAAGGTAAACAAAACAATTATAAAATTATCAAAAATATCAAGGATTTTTAACTTTTGAAAGTTCATGTTAATGTATTTTGTATTGTATTTCATTTACAATTCATTTATATCCCCGCGGAAATTCTATACTATCTACGTTGCTTACCCCAGAGGTAAGCAACGTATGTGAATAAAGGCGCTAAAACCTTAATCCAGTTACATGGATCGTAGTCACAAGCAAAAACTGTTGATATTCACTATATAATATACGATTGTTCAATGTGTCGTAATACGATCTTGTCAATTTAATTGTTTTTAATAATCCCATGCAAGAAAAATGAATCCATCAACATCGATGTCATACCTTAAATTATTTGCATAGACTTCGGCTATCTATTGGTTACCACGTAATTTTTTTTTGTTTCTCCAAGTTATCCGGGTGACATTTTACGTCTGTCTCTCTCATCCAACGTGATGTAATGGCGGTTAGTCAATGTAACTATAGAAATGCGTAACTAGATCCAACGGTTAGCACTAGAACTGTTTATATGTTCCTCTACGCAGAGTTATAGGGGTCGTTATTTCTGAAAGTGGTTCTATGTTAACCATGAACGAGCTGCAGGAGCTGCGAATGAAAACAAGAGACAGACAGCAGGTGAGAGAGATAAAATTAGGACAGAAGCAGATAAACAGTTGGAAGGAAGATATTACTTACAGTTAGTATGATTTTCGATATTAACTAAAATAAAGCAATGTTTAATTTTCGTCCGATAATTTATATTTGTATATTCTATTTGGCATAAATAATTCCAATTATGATATATTAAAATACGGCCTTTTAAATTTGAAAACATATGTTTGGTGTTAAAATCACGTCATGTCTATTATACGTGAAGAGACCTTCGCTCGTTACGAGCACTATAGAAGCCTTCAATCATCTTCCATTATACTGCACATTAAAAATAACTGTTATAATGGACGCTATTGAAATCCTAAAATATAATGGATTCATATCTGCCAATTGAATATTTATTTACAGGCTACAAAGTTACTATGTTAAAAACAATAATTTATTGATAATACACAGACATAAATGCATATCAAAAGAAGTGAAAATTAAAATTCGAAAATCCCTTTCTGTGTAATCCTTTCCTGGAAAGGTTTTCTGATATTAACAGATATTCGTGACATATAGTTGTTTTCCTTAAGAGCTTATTGTATCCACATGTGATATACATATTTTCAAAAAACTTCTGTGTGTATAACTTCTAATATATAAGTTTTGTGAGTCTCTAAGGTTAGTGTAGCTTGGTGTTTACCAGCGTGTGTTTCGGTTGAACAGCTCACTGATGACAGTTCACGGCTAAGACTTTAAAATAAAAAAAGTAAAATATAACAACAGCACGTGCGAAGACCCCGCCATAATCCGCCGATAATCAAGTGTTTTTACGCTCACATTTTATCAACGCCAAATTCTGGATGTACGAGGCTCAAATAATACCTATTTTAACATGCGTTATCTTATCCGTACTTGTAAAACTAAATGATTTGTTTTTCCATTTACGTCTCTTTAATAACAGTGTAAATATTTACGAACGCTTCTTTATCGCTACTTGATTGTTGCCTTTCAGTACACATGCTAATTATTCACACAGTTATAATGATACAGTTTGAACCATATAGTATATATATATATTCGCCGTAGCCAAAGTCAACGTTTATTTAAATCATCCGCAACAGAAACATGGGAAAACTGCACTCTTGGCCTTTAATGTTTTTTCTGTTCTTAATTTTTCAAGGTACATTTCTTATTAATGATTGACTCTAAAAATCTTTGAGAATTTAGCCATTATTATGCTAATAACAGTATTAGTTAAAGGCAGACTTCTCTGAAATATCGACGGATACAAGGTGGTTTCGGAGAATTTATTTATAAAATTAAATTGAATTATTTTAATGAACAACGTTTTGTTGTTGAAGCGTTTAAAATTTGAAAAAAAATAGCGGTCAATTTCCAAGCGTTATTCATCTTATCTATATTAACATTTGGTAAGGATCAGGAGCATTATAAAAGACGGATAGCTTATGATTTGAAAATAAACTGATGCAATATTTAAAGCTTGAATTCAGGTCTAGATTGCTTAACAGCGCGTCGGTCAAAGGTGATGTGCATACGTATGTGTGAGTTGATAATGATTTTGTTGGGAAATAATT